>JACXGJ010016039.1:0-12775 GCA_016801105.1 Esox niger
TCAAGGGCCTTTATGAAGCCCTGTTTCCTATACACCACCTATACACCACCATGCTGCCCAACCTTTTACTGACACGTCAAGGGCCTCTATGAAGCCCTGTTTCCTATACACCACCTATACACCACCATGCTGCCCAAACTTTTACTGACACGTCAAGGGCATCTAAGAAGCCCTGTTTCCTATACACCACCTATACACCACCATGCTGCCCAACCTTTTACTGACACATCAAGGGCCTCTATGAAGCCTCCCAACACCTGTATTACAGTTGTTCAAATTCGCAAACAGACTCAAACTGGTTCTATGAACAATATATGCATACAAACTTTTGTAAAATTCCTGAAGAAGGGACATTTAATCCAACACATAAGTACCATTCACTTGTTCTCACACACAACTCTGTTGCATTCACACTTTTTGTAAAACTCTACTCTTAACTCTCTTTGTAAAGCACAATTTTCACCATCCTGTCATGAAGTTATTAAAATTCTAACACTCTCAACAAACATTTATCGAGGTGTAAACGCTAACAAGCAATGTTAGTTAACAAGAAATCAGCATATTCACTAGAATAAAAAGGGCCACAACTAAGCTCAAGCTTGGAACAACGGATGACAACATTTGAGACTGAGAGAGGAAGAATGAGAAGAGGTGGACAAGGGAGAAAAAGAGAAAGAAGAACAATGATCTCTAATGAGATTTGTGACACTGTACTAGACCTTGTTCTTGTACATGGTGTGACAATGAGGGAAGCTGGGCTGAGATTACAGCCAAGCCTGAGCCATTTAACTGTTGTATAAATTGTTCACACTTTCAAAAGTTAAAATAGACTACTTACTGCAAAATGATCTGACTACAATGCTGACCATCCTGTATTCTGTACTCTGAATCTCCATGCATTAGCAAACACAGGACAGTTCAAGAAAAGTACATGAGCTTGAGACTTGCATGAATATTCTGTAAAATACACTTTATTCAATTTGTATTGAATTGAAAGACACTATTTGAAGGTGCTAGACCATGTCTGATTTCTGAAGCCCCTGAAGTTGCCATGGTGAACATGGTTGTTAAAAATACAAACGTACACATTTACAGAGTCTAATACAATAATTCAAGACAATGTAATTTTTCAAGGTATACAAACCATCAGTAAATATAGCCTGAGATGTAGGTGAAAATATTTAACTGTATACAAAACATACTTTTTCCCTAGTCTTCTTGGGCAAAATTTCAAGGTGAATTATTGTGCAAAATCTCCCAACAAAATTATGTATTTTCAGTACATTTAGATTTACAGTGTCAAATTTACAGAGTGAATTCTAGAACAGATTATTGATTCTAGAACATATTATTGATTCATTAATACCTTTCTATGACAGTGTTTTCAATTAATTTGCACTGTCAATAGGTATTCAATAGTCGTGTTTTAGAGTTTTTTTTTATTTAATACACTCAGAATTTGAGTTTATTGTTTAGTTTTGTGTGAGAAGACTGGGGTTTTATCAATATGTTGTGAGTTTCAAGAAGTGTTTTATTAAAATTTCAAGAAACTGTAGTACCCATTCAGAAAATGTGTTAGCAGTTGTGAAAAACTTTAACATCACAGCCATCACAACTATTACATAATACCTTTCACGTGAAATGTACGTATTGAATCATGTCAAATGACATTTATATCGAATGGTCAAGTTAGAAACATAGTAAACAGTGCTGCCTGTGGGCACCGTAGGTGTGTATATTATTATGCATAGTGTAGTGCTACATTACCACAGACAAGCTAGCCAGAACACATAAGAATTCCAAGCACAGCCAGAAACTCAGCCATCCACTCACCTCTCCTCTAGCTAAGTGACCTTCAGACCGGAGAACACTGCAGAAGGCTGTCCAATCAGACATGGCCTTTCATAGTACAGACGGCTGCGAAGCACTGGGCATGGCCACATCACCCACTCAGCTGGCAGCCGGAGGAGCAGTACATGCACATGTCTGATATTTCCAAAGGTTGTGAGTCTCAACACAGGTTTTCATGGATCTGGCCGCATAGAAGAGCAGTGTGAATGGAGGTAAGATGTAAGATAAAGCCTGCGAGGTGACCCCTGGATGAAAGGACTTGGGCTTTTTTTGTCATTGTAAAATCACGGATCAACGTGCTGCTGTTATCATCTGTCTCCACACCATATTAAGAGAGAAAAAAGATTCCAGTCTGACTGATAGGAGCACAGAGGAAATTAAAAAGCAGATGCTTAAATATTAGGTGTTTCTTCTCCAGTTTGCCAGGGACTAGACACTGAATAGAGTAAGCTGGGTAATGCCTGACATTTTAAACATGTCACCAGCTGCTTAGGAAGAAAAAGGATTTCTGAGGATTTTGAAAGTATTATTCCCTCGTGAGTTCTGTTTTGTATCCATCTTCTGCCTCTAAGCTGATTTGAAAGGTTTTGGATTCAGACATTATTATAGACTTCTCAATGTTAAACGTGTTGTGCACCTCGACAAGTTAAACTACTCATTTGATAAAAAATTCAGACTTTAAATACAGACGACCAATTCAATATATTTTGACTTTCATTAAAATGTTATATATAGAAATATCATGACTATACATTAAAAAAGTAACACAGGATATTGAAAAAGCCTATCTGTGTAAGATGAAGATAGAGTCGCTCCGAGGGGCAAACAAAAAAGTGAGTAAAGGTTGGATCAAGGATTTTAATCGACTTTGTAAACAGATGGCTCATACAGTATCACAGAAGCCAGCGGGCAAGTCAACAATCAAGGGAATATTTAAACTTCCAGTTAAACACTACCAGGCCAGCAAATTAGGACATTTTTCATACAACTTTTTTATATGCCAAGTAGTCATAAATGTACCTATTTTAAACAACAAGTCCAAAACATCAGCAATAGAACCCCAGTCTGAACGAGAAGCTTGGATTTAGAATCATGACTAGAGGTTTCAGTAAATGGTTTGCAGTGGGTCATGGGGTGCTCTAGGTGTTACTAACTGAAATCAGTTGAAAGATTTGTTCCATTCACCGAAATAAAATCTGTAATCAATTTTGGCCACGTTGAAATCTAGTCTTCCAAAGGACAAGGTATTCAATGAAATGTAGGATTATAATAGCTAAATGAACCCAAGAAAACTAAAATGTTAAAGGAAATAAAAGATTATAATAGCTAAATCAACCCAAGAAAAATTAAATGTTAAAAGATATTAAATGTTCTCTATAGTTGCAGGAAATGAGAATGTGTTGTAGGCACACTGACCTGGTAAAATAACACCAAAAAAGTACACTGCTCAAAAAATTAAGGGAACACATAATCATCACAGTATAACACCAAGTCAATTAAACTTCAAAGATATCAATCTGTCCAGTTAGGAAGTATAAGCGACTGAGTCAGTGTCACTTGTTCTGGTGCAAATGAAAGTGACAACAGGTGCCCTGGCGAGGCAACAGTAGAACAACCCACAAAAAGGGAATGGTTTTGCAGGTGGTGGCCACAGACAATTGCTCTCTCCTTATCCTTCCTGACTGATTCTTCTCTAGTCTTGTGTTTTGTTAGTGTCCTTGTCACTACTGGTAGCATGAGGCAGTACCTGCAGCCCATTCAGGTTGCACAGTCAGTTCAGCTCCTTCAGGATGGCACATCTATACGTGCAGTCGCACGTATCCATACGTGCAGTCCCTTCGTAAGTAGTTTTGCTGTAGTCTCAAGAGCGTGGAGGAGATACCAGGAGACAGGCTGTTACAGGAAGAGAGCTGGAGAGGGCCGTAGAAGAGCATCAACCCAGCAAGAAGACCGGTATCTGCTCCTTTGTGCGAGGAGGAAAAAGAGGAACACTGCCAGATTCCTACAAAATGGCCACAGCGTACTGGTGTGCATGTTTTTGACTAAACTGTCAGAAACAGACTCCATGATGGTGGGATGAGGGCCCAACGTCCTCTGGTGGGACCTGTGCTCACAGCCCAGCACCATGCAGCTCGATTGGCATTTGCCAGAAAACAGAACTGGCAGGTCCACCATTGACACTCTGTTCTTTTCACAGATGAGAGCAGGTTCACACTTTGAAGGTGACAGCCGTGAAAGACACTGTAGTGAACGTTAAGCTGCCTGCAACATCCTCCAGCATGACCGGTTTGGTGGTGGTCTGGGGAGGCATATCCTTGGAGGGTTGCATAGACCTCGATGTGCTAGCCAACAGTACCCTGACTGCTGTTAGGTATCGGGATGAAATCCTCAGACCCATTGTCAGACCTTACGTGGGTGCAGTGGTCCCTGGGTTCCTCCTGCAGTACAATGCCAGGCCTCAGGTGGAACCTCTGGGACGTTATGTATTGGTGCATCAGACACTGCCAAGTAGAGCCTTAGACTGTCCAGGAGCTCACTGACGCCGTGGTCCAGGTCTGGGAGGAGATGCCCCAGGACACCATCTGCCATCTCTTCAGGAGCATGCCCAGATGTTGTCAGGAGTGCATACAGGCACGTGGGGGCCATACACACTACTGAGTCACATTATGAGTTGCCGTGATGAAATTCATGCACGGTGGTGATTTTGGTTTCCATTAAAGATTGTTATGTAAATTTGTTCTCAGTGAATTACACACTGTTAGACTTTTTTATGTATATCCTGCATCGAGACCCAATGTGGGATTTATATGTTCTCTTAATAAAAAAACTGCGGTGTAGGACTAGGCATGAATGCATTCTAAACAAAAAACCTAGAGACCGATGTCCCAATGCTAGGAGCCTAATCATAGATTCAATGGACAGCAGTGGAATGAACTAATATTCCAAATGTTTATTTTATTGTGATTATTATATATTATTTTGATGGTGCAACCAACTGAAAGACTCAGTGCCAACAGTGAAAATTGTTAGTCTGGGGCCCTGGAATAGATTAAGAAATTGACGTTTTCCTGACCCTTCTCTATTTTCCATTATCCTTTGAAGTCATTTAAAGCTTTGTGTATAGTATTACTCACTGACGGCTTCATGTATGTAAGAATTAAATACTATAAGTAACCATTGAAAATATGCAGTACTTAACAAAGACAGACTACATCTGGGACAGCACACGCTAAGCCCAAAGCAGTGTGATTTGCATGCCTTCTTCGTATGTGGGAGGAATGGATAGAGAACTGCCTTACTGTAGGTGGTGAGCAGTATATATCAGAGAACAGTGAGGATGCTCCAGTTTTGTAAGTTGTAATGGTATTTTGGACATTGTGCTGTGTCATGTGGAGGTTACAAGGGTATTATGGATAGTGTGAACAGTGTGTTTGTCATGTGTCAATTATGTGAGATAGAGTGGACTGTATGATGTTGTAGGTGGTAGATAGCATCATGGCCGCTGCAGCACCACGGATGCTATGTGGCCTTAACTCTGACTCAGTCCTCCCTGCTGCCTCCCAGGATATGGTGACCTCTTTTCACCTCTCTCTCAGGGCAGGCATCTGAGCAATTTGCTGTGATGGCTTGTCTAAAGCTGAGCAGTGCACCAGTGAGGTGAAGTCATACAAAGCTTCTCAACCCACTTTTAGAGAAAAAAATAAATCTCAAAGCTTAAGTCAGAGGGGAAAAAACAACAAGAGCTACTGCTGTGAGAGACACTCCACTTCTCCAAAACAGATTTCAACTAAATTGAGTTTGCTGGCTGGCTTTCTCCTTGAGCGTAAAGCTGCACTTACTTGTTACTGCCGAGAACACCCATCTCTTTAACAAACAAAAACGTCATTTCATCAAGGACAAAATATGAAACAAACACAGCGCATTCATCTCTTTAATACTGCAGAACAAACACTATTTTATGGGCCCCTGCGTTATTTTGAAAGTGTCCCAAAATAGATGAGAAAAGTGGCCAGAGACCCTAAGCAGCGACACTAAAAACAAAAGCAAACAGTGTGTGATGAAGCAGGGGCCAGTTCTATTAGTCAGCCAGTTCATTATTCCACCATTTGAAGTCACATGGGTAAAGCCAGATTAGATGTGACAGACTGTGGATCTCCTTAGGAGATATTTAGAATTCATAAAGTAAACAATATTTGGTTGAGCTGCTACCGGGTATCTGACAGAGCTTGGCCCTATGTGCCATGTTGCTGTTTTTCTGTTGAGGCAGAGGCACAAAGGGTTTGCTGACTCCTCCATTCTTTTCCCCAGGCTACGCCTCCACACTGCTTTTTATTCTATTGAAGTTGCTGCTATTTCTCCTGCGAGCAGCGGAGACTTGTGCACTCAGCTATGGAGAGAGAGGGAGTAGGAGAGAGAGTGAAATATATGGAAGGGAGAATGAAAAAAGGTATCTTGGCCATTATAAGCTTCTTTCTTTTGGGCTCCTCTTTGCTTTTGGTTAGAATGTATGTGTGTACATTTCTCCCCTAATGTTAGTTTTTCATTTATTATGGTAGCAAAGAGCTCGCTGGAGGATTCACATACAAGAGAATGACTCTGTCTGGGATGCAAAGGCTGTATAACAATGGTGTTTAAATGCCAACAACTTGTATATATTCAGCAATTACATACTTTGGATAATACTGAAAGTCTTATTACATGTTGATGTTCAAAGTGTGCATATGGATAATGCTGACATGAATGTCATTTCATATTGACGATAGAAGTGATGGATAATACTGAAATCAGTTTTATTACATGTTGATGTGAAGTCTGTGACTGTACCCTTTTTGCCTGCATTGTGTGTATGGGCTTCTGTTCCTCTCCCTAGCAGCAGAGTGCTGTTACACTGTGTTCAGCAGGCAGAGGCAGTACAGTAGATGGGAACTGTCCGTGGTTCTGAAATATTGGCCTCTTAGAACAGGGCGCAGAAGGAAGGAGGAGAATGATCAGAGAATGGCACTGGAGCCCACTGCTGAAATACTAGCTGCTTAAAAATGTACCCGCCAACCAGAAAATATTATAATTATGGTTGCTCTAGGATCCAATGCACTAAATATGTGCCACTAAATATGGAATAGGTCTGTCACATTATGAATGGACAAAATAAGTTATTGTCATAGCAACCCCTTGAGATTTTTGTGATTCCACAATCACACATTTTACTGTTAGTTCTCTGTGACTCAAAGTCCTTTGTTTTTTCCCCCCTCTGAACCAGCATAATTATTGTTCTTAGGCTTTAACACGAGTCCAAAATGCATCAAATCTGCAAAATACTTGCCTCAACATACAGAAATCAATTTGACATTCATTGTTATCAATAGCAGAAACTCTTTAGTTAACAAGCTCCCAGTTTTCTCCATTATCTGTCTAGTTTCCTGTATATATATATATATATATGTATTAATATAAGCATGAATGTAAGCGTATGCTGTGGCACAATATCCTTGTCTTCAATTCTAGGTGGTCATCTGCACCACAGCACAGACCACATATTTCCCTCTTTTCACTGCCTAATGCTTGAATTTGCTTGGACACATGGTGACCATTTAGGGCCTCTGGCGGACTGGGCAGGCATGATGGTGTTCAAGGGGGAGAGCAAAGGCACTCATGAGAACAGATGCCCCAGCTGTAGACTCTCCATCTGTTGTGAATTCACAATGCTCAGTGAGTCAGCGCTTTTCATCAATGAGATCATTTCACAGTGCCTGCACATATGGAGTTCTTCAAAGAACTTATAAGGGTTCCTCCACAGTTTCAATCTGAGGAACTCCTAAAGCATTCTCTAATAACCCTTTCGTTTTAGAGAGTAGAAGATTTTGTAATGCTTGTCTGCACAAGAGTATACAACGTCCCTCAACAGTGTTGCCAGGCAATGTATTTTTGGTTTTAGGTAGCAGAGATCAGCTAACTTGCTAGCTGAGCTAATGATTCAATTGTTGTACTACAGAAAGTCCTTGTTTTACTTAAATAGCAAGAGATTTATATGTTCATGTATTTCATGATTTTATTTCATTTATATCTATCCTGTAATTTAAAGATTTTATCAAAGCATTAATTATTAACTATTTGTAATTGGACTTTTACCTGTTAAGCCTCTTTCCTGTTTAAGCATGCATTTAGTTAGAAATGTGCTAAATAAATAAAGTATACATAAATACAATTATATATATATATATATATATAAATACAATTATATTTTCCCAATACCTATAATGCCTGTGCCAGCCAATAACCAATTGTTTAGCTAGCAAGCGTATGGTAGCTTATTCAGTAGGCATGTTATTCAATACTACATAGTGTTATCTCTCAGCACCTAAAACTGCTAGCTGCTTATAACTAATGTGGTGTTATTTATTTATAATGAAAAAGATAGCTAAAGTCGATTGATAACTACCTTGGAGAGAAGTATAGCTTTGTGTGCAATTTGTCTGAGCACCTACCATTCCAAAACCTGCTAACATAACTAGCTGCAGTGGCTGTACAAAAAAATTATAAATATTTTTTTTAATGTTCCTCATGTTCAGTCGGCAAGAATCTTTGGTAGGTATTCAAGGAGTCAGCAGAATACCTGGATTAGAAGTCTCACCCAATTTTCCTTGTAAATCCTTATGCTGCACACCAAACCTGCTCCGGATCAGTTTATAATCGAGATAATAGATCAACATAAAATAGATAGATCAACATAAAAGCACATTCTACAGATTAATCAATTCACTGTTCTTAGATCATCTGCTTAGGAGAACCTAAGCAAAAACACGGTCTGTTGAGCATTTTGCAAGGTGGTTCTGGCTCTAACAGAGCTACTTGATACCTTCGTGGTGTTCCCAGGCCATTTGAACACGCAGTCTATTATTGAATGCTTTTGTGAAATAACAGGTAGACAATAACTTATGTGGACTACTTCATCTATAAAAAATGTTGACCGTATGACTTTTGCTGTTGTATATTAAATGCAGCGTACTCCTTTCTTATGGTTCCTCAGATTGATTGGTGCCAAAGATTGCAACCATATTCAGAGACCAGCTTCACTGGGTGAGAATAAAGGTGATTTTGATTATCACAAGATATTCCACAGCATCAGCGTTCATGTGAAAGAAAAACAAGGATAGTCATTGTTTGGTCATACTGGTAAACTGTCTACATGGACACCAAGGGTTTTCACAAAAAGCAGTAGGCTGCACAATTAAAGGTAATGCCTTTTTAGCATATAATAGAAATATTCACACAGCGCAGGTGTCACAGCAGGACTATCTTTCTCCTCACCACGGAGTCCTTTCAAATGCACGTTGATGTTTCACTATTTCACTTGCTATATTTATTTTTTATTTGATATTTGCTTAACGCTGCCAAAGCTGCAACTAAAAGATATATATATATATATATATATATATATATATATATATATATATATTCATATATACAGTCCCCTCCAAAAGTATTGGAACGGTAAGGCAAATTCCTTTGTTTTTGTTGTTCACTGAAGTCATTTGGTTTTAAGATCAAAAGATGAGCATGAGACAAGAGTTCAGAATTTCAGCTTTTATTTCCTGGTATTCACATCTAGATGTGTTAAACAACCCAGGACATAACACCTTTTGTTTGAACCCACCCATTTTACAAGTGAGCAAAAGTATTGGAACATGTGACTGACAGATGTTTCTTGTTGCCCAGGTGTTGCCTTTTAGGTTGATTGTTCAAACATTAAATAGCTCTGAATGACTAGTCTAAGTTTCCATCCTGGGTTTAAACCTCTAAAGACTGTATTTCTTTAAACCTCTAAAGACTGTAACCAACATGAAGACCAGAGAGCTGTCTATGGGAGAAAAGCAAGCCATTGTCAAGCTGAGAAAAGAAGGAAAATCGACCAGAGCCATTGGACAAACATTGGGCATAGCAAGCACAACAATTTGGAATGTCCTGAAAAAGAAAGAAACTACAGGTGTATTGAGCAAAAGACGTCGAACAGGTCAACCAAGGAAAACAACAGAAGTTGATGACAGAAATATTGTGAGAAAACACCCAAAAAATCTGTAAGTGACAACACCAACGACCTCCACAGTGCAGGGGTGAAGGTATCACAATCCACTGTTCAAAGAAGACTCAAAGAGCAGAAATATAGAGGCCACACCACAAGATGCAAACCACTCATCAGCAGTAAGAATCGGAAGGCCAGATTAAAATTTGCAAAGAAGTACAGAGATGAGCTGCAAAAGATCTGGAACACATATCTTTTGGACTGATGAGACCAAAATATATCTCTACCAAAGTGATGGAATGGCCAAAGTGTGGAGAAAGAAAGGAACTGCTTATGATCCGAAGCATACAAGCTCATCTGTGGAGCATGGTGGAGGTAATGTCATGGCTTCGGTGTGCATGGCTGCATCTGGAACAGGCTCATTAATATATACTGATGACGTAACTGATGATGGTGGCAGCAGAATGAAATGAGAAGTGTACAGAAACATTTTGTCTGCCAATTTATGGAGAAATGCATTGAAGGAAGTTTATCATGCAGCAGGAAAAAGACCCAAAGCACACTGCCAACAAAACAAAGGACTTCATCAGGGGGAAAAAGTGGAAAGTTTTAGACTGGCCAAGTCAACCCTGAAACAAACAAGAACTGAAAGAATCTGCGGAAAAAGCCTGGAATAGCATCACAAATGAAGAATGCAATAGTTTAGTGATGTCGATGGGTCGCAAGCTTAAGGCAGATTGCGAGCAAGGATTATGCCACCAAATATTAAATGTTATTTACTTTAATATTATTTGTTCCATTACTTTTTCTCACCAAAACATGCTGTGGTCTAATACAAACAGTGATATGTCCTGAGTTGTTTAACACATCTATATGTGAATACCAGGAAATTAAAGTATTGTCTCATACGCATCTTTTGATCTTAAACCCAAATGTCTTCCGTGACCATCAAAAACAAAGGTATTTGCCTTGCCGTTCCAATACCTTTGGATGAGACTGTATATAAGCTACTCCATTCTTACTATGCTGTTGTTTGGTTTATTTTGTGTATTTATGTGTACTGTATATTGTAGTCGGTGACACTTGTTGAGTGTCCTTTGTTTAAGTCTTTTATGAGTAAGCACATTTGTGTCTGTATAATCCAGAGTGTACACATACCTGGTGAATAAAGCTGATTCTGATACATATATATATATATATATTCTTAATATTTCCCTTAAATAACAGTTTGCTCCTATTGAATTAAATATGCGGCTCTGGAAGACTTTCCATTTGCGATTGGTCATATGGTGCACACAACGAACCTTTTTATGTGAACGTGCTCGTTGCTAGATTGGGAAAACCTGGGTTGATTTAACAAATTGATAACCACGGTCGTGGCAGTGCTTACGCGGGATTTCGGTTTTTAGGCTTAGTATAGTCAGTTTACGAAAGTAAATCCTGGGCAGGTTGAACTTGCTTCGTAGTATAGGCCTCAGGTAAACTGTAAACATAAGTCTTCCCACAGATGTTCTATGGGGCCTAGGCTTTGGCTGGGCCATTGAAGAACATTCAGAGACGTGTCCCCAAGCCTTGTCCTCTAGCATTGTCCTGGCTGTGTAGTAGTCCTAAATATTTATTTTGTGTGTTTGTAATTCTAAGGATACTTTTACAGAGTTGTACATACAGTCTCAATTGTCTGTTTATCCCATTTTGTGGATTATATGATGGTAAGTGGACTGCAGACCTCTCAACCTTGGGATTGATTAATTAATTGGAGTATTTTAAACCATGTCCTCCTTTTTCCTACTCTCTCCCTCCTCTCCCTATTTCCTGTTCATTCTCCTCCCCCCACTGTTTCTTCCTCCTTTCTCCCACCTTCAAATTTTCTCTCCTCTCTCCCACCTCCACAGACAGGATATTAACACATTGCAATGAATTGAAAGGTTATTGATGCATGAGTCAGTACAATGCATTGAAGGCAAGAAAGTTAGTGATGTTCTGACAGAATACAGACATGATTGACAGGTAAGCAGACAGGGAGACACCAACAGAAATCAGACAGGCTGGCAGGCATGCAGACACAGAGACAAAGCAGATAGGTAACCAGACTGACACATCCACACATAGACAGGCTTGAGCCTGGATGTGGACTTCAAGCTTGGGTAAGGCTGAACACAATAACAAATAATGCCAGATCAGGTAGCCCAGAGGCTACACAGCATAAACAATCATGTCTCATACGTCATTTCAATAGTTTGTTTTTTTCAGTAGCCATGTTGCACGAATAGGAACTAAAATCCAGTCAGCATTACCTATGTTGAGCTTCAGGCCTGTTCAGTCTAATAATCTTATTTAGGATACTGTGACATATTCTTTCAGATGCCACATCTAAATTCATGGTCAGGGAAAAAGGTATTTGAATATTTTCATTACAATTTTTGTTGGCAAAATTGACATTGTCTGGAGCTTGTCTATCTATCTGTCTAACTGCCTGCCTATCTGTCTGCCTGTCTGAGTCTAACAAATGTTTTGGAGAGTTTGGAGGGAGGAAGGAGATGGAAAGAGATAGAAGTTAGGTAGGGGGAGAAGCAGGGAGAGAGAATGGAGGAGGGTTGACATAGAGATAAGGGGAGAATGGAAGGTAGAAAGATATAAAGAGGGTGAAGGGAGAGAATGAGGGAGAAAGACAGACTTTATGTATATCAATATGCTGTCTTTGAAAATGGAAGACAGGGTAGATAATCGGAAGAGGAAAGTTGTGGAGTTGGGAGAGAATACAAGAAGGCTGAGGTGGGTGAAGTAAGAGATGTGGAGGTTGGAGAGAAGACAAGAAGGCTGAGGTGGGTGAAGTAAGAGATGTGGAGGTTGGAGAGAATACAAGAAGGCTGAGGTGGGTGAAGTAAGAGATGTGGAGGTTGGAGAGAA
>JACXGJ010016040.1:0-12771 GCA_016801105.1 Esox niger
GCACCTGTTGTCTCGTTTAGCGCACCTGATCATCATTTAGTCATTCCCCTCAGTATATATGTTCCCTCTGCTCCCTTTGTCTTTGTGTGTTATTGTCTCAACAATACAGAGCATATGTCAGCTCATCTTTATTAAATGAAGTCAAACGTTATAGCTCCGCAGTCCGCTTCCTCCTTCCTCGATCACCAGAACGCTGACACTGTTACAATACTAAATCTATAATTAATCTGATTTAACATGTCTCCTCTCTCTCTCTAAGGATGCCATTGTTGTTGGTGTGGAGAACACAGGCATCATTTTGACTTATTTGTATACATTATATATACTAACATTTTATTTGATAAAATTCAATAATACTTCTGGCAGTCTTTCACAATTCTACTTGAGTATATAGATTGTGTAAGCCCTTCTCGCAATTCTCTCATCTTTTTAAAAGTTAGATACTGTGTCCTTTATTGATAGTTATTGTATCAATGTAATTCACGAATGAAAGAAAAAAGTATGTTGTTGTGCCATGAACTGAAATAGCTTTGGCAGACTCACTAGCAATTGCTCAATTCATATGAGTATTCCAGTTAGTAGATACTGGTAAAGCCTATTACTGGCTAATACGGTTTTAAAACAGCCAGTGGCAAACGCCATACAGTTCATATATGCTATTTATGGTGGAAGTAAACTTAGTAAGAGACGTTAGACAGTTTAACTGTATCAATATCATTCACGAATAGCCAATTAGCTGTTAAACAGCCATTGGCCAAAAATGATTGGTTCAAGGTAGACACAAGAGGCTATACTGACACACATCAAACGCAGAGCTCTGTGGTGTAGTGGTTAACGACACAACCTTCCATGTGGGCGACCTGGGTTGGAATTTCAAGTTGGCAGCACTTTCTATTGCGGGACGGCTGAACTAGGCTTGCCTGGTTTCTTGTTTATATTTCTAAATCAAATGTTTTCTCCTTGAAACGCAACCAGAATACCCACGCTTCATCAACACACGATAGCAGTGTCAATTTAACAGTAAGTTAGGGAAATGCCAACATTCTGTTCTGTACATAACCTTGAAATAATGGACTAGGCAACCGGATGAGTAAAGGTAATGTACTGAACAAAAATGTCTGTCCCGCTTATAATATGGTATATGCAAACAACAACATAAGCAAACATTCACCAGTAAAAATAACTGTTTACATTTATATTTGCATGCTTTATTATTTCACTTAGGCTTTTTTCATAGTTGTTGGTACAGATGCCACTCAGACTTTAAGTCTTTTTGATATAAAGTTTTAGTTAAATATGGAATGTGCATGTTTGTTTACGTTGTTGTACATTAGCATCTGCAATGTAAGCAAGACAAATGTTCACATATAGGATTTCTACATTTAGTGGTATTTACAGTATTATACATTATTATAGAAATGAATGTCCATTCAGCTGTCCCGATATGAGAAATCAATACACATTATAGAACTCATTCTAGGTAATCAGAAAAGATTTCAAAAGAATCCAGAAGAGTGAAATGTAACATTAATATATATAGATTTTTAACATCTAACTGGGAATTCAGACTGCCACCTCTTGCATTATTTTTGAACTGCGGTAATTTACTTTTACTATATGACTGTATTACCTAATGTGGTCTGAATTTAACAGAGCTGCAGCAGTTCAATTAAGGGATTTGTCCCAACACTCAACTGCTGTACTGTCAGAAACCTTTTTCTCATAGTTAATGCTTTACTATGCTACTGCATGTTAGCTATAACAATAATTAGCTATGTTTGCAAGTAGTCTACATTATAGCTAACTATAGCCCAATGTAGATTCAAGTCAACATGTTGAAATTTTACTTGAATCTGTGTTGAATGTAAATATGAATGGGTGCAAAATAATATATAGTACTGGTGAAAATGCTTACAACAGATTTTAGTTTTATCTCTTACTTGTCCTGTTGTCTCACACGTCTGAACCAACTGCTATTCTATTGTGTGATGTTCTTTTTGGTAGGAATCAAAAACTATTTTTAGAAATCAAATTCAACTTGGCTAGTTTCAACCAATGTTATAACTTTGGGCTTCATGTTTCAGAAAGTCGATTTGGAAATATTGGAATATATTTTGGGTTTCTTTCCAAGCTTGTGTATTGTTTTGATCATGATGCACACTAAAACTAAGAGTGAGTTTAAATAAAACCTGTAATGTCCCCATCATTGTTTAGCTCTGCTGCCTGAAAGCTACTACACGCCACTACTAGCTGTGACTGTTTCCCTTCCCCAAATCTTTTCAGTGGCTAGAGGTGCGTTCAATAAATTACCTTTTCTTTGCAAAGAACAGCAAAGACCTTTCCGTTAGCTTTGTATTTGCCAGCAATGTGTTCACAAAAATTATGGAAATGTAGTACCTATGTAGTAAGCTAGTGAAAGAAGGTTTGGCTTGAAATTTAAGATAATTGTTTTTATATGTTTGCTAAATTTAGATTTTTAACGTAACTTCATCAGGTACTCTGCATGGTCAATTAACTTCCACCCTGGGTATGACACACGTCCTATGTCTGGAACGGTCCTATGTCGGTCGGTCCTATTGATCAATCCTCCGACCAATCCTCCGACAGAGGAACTTTTTATGTTGCCACTCGGCGGTTCCTATCGCTCAACAATATTTGTAGTCACACTTATTTAGAGCTGGTTCACTGACCAAGCCTGAGGTACTGAAAGTCACCCCTATCGTATTTGTGCTGGCTTTAAGTAGTCATTAGGCCCCCTTTTGGTCTGTTTTAAACTTCTGTCTGGTGCTCTCCAAGGTGTGGGTATTTCCCAGCTGTAACTCACCAACCCTTGTCAGCCTGTTCCCCTTCTATCTGGCTCTAAGCCAACCTCCTAGCACTCAAGGCAAGCTCTGCCCAGGACTACAGTTTCAGTATCCCTTCTCAGGAACGAATCCCTGGTCGACCCGCTTCTTCTGACCCTATCCTGTACAACCGGATAAATACTTACCATCAGTAAAACACTTTAAAAATTGTATTTAACTATTGCTGACCTTCTGACAGTCCAGGCATTGTCCACTTAGACTGTATCAGAGGTCAGATCTTTTTTTATGGCGGGGACTCAAGGTTCCATATTCCTTCTCGGGAACGAAACCCTGGTCAACCCACTTCTTTTGACCATCATTTAATATAGAAAATATCTCTGAAATGTCACATTGCAGCAGAAACCCAACTTTCTTTGGCAGTCTTCTGGGACCATGTTGTTGACCAGCATCTTTTTCTGGAAGATATACAAACTAAAATTACAATAGTACATGACATTGTATATTGACGGAGACGGACCTTTTCCAAAATGTATTGTTAAAATTGTTACTATTCATTCAGGGAAATTGTGTAGTTGATTATGGTCATGCCCAGTAAAGTCTTTTGAATTTAAGAGGGCAAATGACAGACGAAAATGGAATAGTCAACCACAGTGCATTTGTGACACATTTAAAGTTGTTTTGGCTTTTTACTCCAAAACACTGGCTTTGGAATTGAAAAGCTGTTGCTTAGATAACTTTCCAGAACTGTGAAAATCTTTACTCATAGTATGAAACTGTGCATGTTATGTTGTGTGAAAAACATAAAACACCCAGATCTATAACTCACATGTACATGAAGCAAGTGCCATCCTTAAAGATTCTGTATCGCCCATTTGGATGTCAGATCAAATCTGAGTGGTGGCCTCCTCCAGGCTGCAAAAGGCATTTAGTATATTTTTCCAGGAATTTCTGAAGTATCTGTACATCTTCAGTGAAGGTATTGTTGATGGCTTGTACTTTGTGTCACTCAGCGTGTTCAGGGCACTGTGAGACACCAACTCAGACCAATTGGATGTGTACAACATCTTGAATGTGTCAATGGACTTCATCAGTTTTTCATCTGCAGCAATAAGGGCCCTACAAGGAATGATGTTGCAGCTTTTCTAGAGCGTATGTCCCAGTTTCAGAGCAAGACTTGGTGTTCGGTATGAGTGTTCATCTTCATCAAATCCTGACACTTTCATAACTGCTTGCACACCTCTTTGAAAATTGGCAGGTTTAACAGCCTCCTCAAAGTTATGTATGGAGAACTCTGTTCGTAGACAACAACAAACGTCCCACTTTCCAGTGCTTCTGTTGCATGTTTTTGTACTTTGTAAGGTCTTGTCTGTGACTTGGCAAACTGAATAATACAGCTGAAAGAATCTCATCTTGTTTCATCACACTTAGGTGTTTTCACACTTCACTTGAGATCTGCTGACAGAATGCAGACTCCACAGCTACAGCCAAACCCAATACTTTGTTTTTCCCAGGCTCTTTATCCACAACTTCATTTCCTGGTTTACAGGGGTCTCTGTGGACATGTCTCTAAAGCTCCTTACGAATGTACATGCCTTGACAGTACATAAGTGGGGCGTTGACCTTGTGTGTTTCAGTGCTGAAATGTATTTTGTGTGGCCCTAGTATGATGACACTGTATTTTCTTTTGAGGATTAGAGTGTAATATTGTGCTTTTTAGTGGTTATACACTGACTTTTGCAAGTACATTTTAATTTTAATGCTGTCCATTTATTCAAATGCATGATGCGTTCCTGTTTAAATATCATGGTGCGAATAGGACACCATCAATAATGAACAGGATCATTAACAAAGATACCTGGAGTCTAAATATATAGAAAGAAAAAGAACATTGTCTGACAAAATAAAATGGATTCAGAGGATGTTGTGTATGGACAAATGGAGAGTGTGGTGCATACAAAGAGAAAAGACAAAACAACGTTAAGATGGCCGAACAGTCGTAAGCCGGGAAAGGGGACAAAAGAGACAATCAAAATAGACAAAGATTTGTTTTGTTTAACCACTTGGCCGACCAACAGCAATTATGGAAGTCTGTTATGGGATCCTGGAATCACGGACGATACAAGGAACCAACATGAGCTTTCATAATCATTGATTCTGAGTTCTTACATGTTTATTTCTCAAATATTTTGTACCTAACCTTTAAAAGAAGCAACTTATCAAGCAAACCTGATCACTATAATTTCTATCACTATAAATATTATCCCCTCGGGGGCAAACCTAATTTAGTTAGGCATGAGCCAAAAACTCGGATATTATAAATGTGTCATAGTCAATTTTGCAGACCAATGTGACAGTCAAATTTGAAAGCTGTTTAGCTATGTTAAACAATTTGTTAATAGGTTATATGGCTTATAATTCCTTTGAACAAGCAACCGTGTTGCACATTGATGTTTTAGATTGTGTTAGTGAATGTTTTTGACATTTTCACCTTGTTATGATGAATATATAGGATTCAACTCCTTATTACATGGATTCAAGCTCAATCCCTTCTATTCTCTAGTTTTCATATCAGTTCTGTATAGGTGGCCAGTGCAGGTTCACGATGGCTCCTCCTGTGGCCGTATGTGTCTTTGATCTGCCTTCACTCATAATGCCACTTTCCATTGAAGTGAAAGCAGGGGGGATGTATGATTTGGTAATTGATCATGATTTGGCAGAGTTGAGCTTAGAGCTCAAACCAAATCGAATTGGTACTAAGAAAGAGTTACATGAAAAATGGTGATTTTCCTGTTTTTACATAGTTATAACAGAACACTGGCATCTGTTATGTTTTACATTTTACATTCACAGGATTTGTTTTTAATTGGTTAGTTTGTAAATTGTTTTTCTAATGTTTAATGGTTGAATAGAATACATCTGACAGTTTCTGAATTTGGTTAAGTCTGACAATCTAATTCCACGGCTAGTTGCTATCCGGCATCTATATAACACAAGGAACCAAACATCAACCAAGCCAGTTCTGGCTGGAAAAGGAACTTTGACATAGACTTTTATGTCAACTTGTCTGAATAGGATGTATGCTTCACTCTAATGATGGAACTTCTGAGATCCACATGTTTTCAGGACTGATCAATTGTCTTCATTGTTGGAAGTGGATGGAACAATACCCAGTGGATAAAATTATGGACTGTTGAACCACACTAATTGTTTTTTTGCAGTTATACTTTCAACAGATCAGGACATCACAACCGGTTTTCTGATGATACTCTGACTGGACACAGACAACACATTGTTTGAGTACCAGCAACATGATTTCTACAAACAGACTGGTCAAATTTGTTCCAAATTTTCCTGACCACTTCACATGGCAGAATGATGCCAGGGTCAGATCAGCCAAGTGAAATCTCAACGGTGAGACGAGAGGAGGATCCACCTGAGTCCTGATGGAGCAGGGCTCTTAGAGGTCAGCTAGTTGAGCCCAGAGTCCAAACTAAACATGGAGAAGCTGCGTTTTACAGTTATGCTGTACACAACTGGAATAAAGTATCAGAACATCTTAGATGTTCACCAGATATGACCATCTTTGAATCCATGCTAAAACACTTTTCATGTGCCTATGACTGAGCTCTTAGACTTAACCACACCGTGGGCCTTATAGCTTCCTATGTTTTTGTCACTTAAACTTAATTGACAGCTTTTATAGGGTCCTATGTTTTTTTAACTAGTTTTATTCGAATTATTGTCTTATTCTATGCTTTATTATTATGCTGAATTTTATATTTATATTTTTTATTTATTTCATTATTAAATGTATATACTGCGATCTTTTACCAATCATAATGAAAGTTCTGGTGCTATAAGAAGAATAACCTTTGTGTAATTTTTACAATGTCTGTTTTAATTGGGTTGCATTTTGTATTGTTTTACAGATACAACAGGATACGCACTAGTCTTTTGTATGATATTGTAACATGGATCATGATAAGGACAAGGGTTTTTGATTGTTCAATGGGCTTTGGAGTAATGTTTAATCATGATGTCATGTTTTTGCCAGATTTTCTGCTGAACACCATTAACACTGATAGTAGCCGGTTGATGTCAATATGTTTCTTAACCCTTATGATCTGTGGTGGGGGAGGGATTGATGATTGTCATACATTAAGTTGTGTGAGAGTGCATTGTCTCAAATAAGACCTTATTGGTCAGATCCTCCTTTCTGTTGTGTTGTCTTAGTCATTTGTATCATAAGTGTATAGACCTTTTCATTAAGAATGTAATTGTACTTGTAATGTTATCAAACATCTAATGTTTTTCTTTAAATGTTTGATGGAGGAGTGTTGAAGTGTATGATTGTAATATTTAGATAACAAAAGACGATCCGTTTATCCCTACACAGGAAGTCACTTTCATGTCCAGAAAGATGTACTATGATGATATCATTGATAGTTTTGCATCAAAGAAATCAAGGCGTGTCCAGTTTTAAGACAGAAACTGCCCTTCATCTGTTGTTATAGCACACAAAATACGTGTGTCTTTTATGTTTACCCAGTTTATGCACCTGTCATTAAATATTTGATTGCAAATTTTATTTTTTCTAACAGCACACTTTGTTGATTCTCCTGTATTGTTAAAAAAGTTTGTACACCTGCTATCCCACTTGTGTTTATAATAGTTTGTGTTTATAAAAGGTAAATTTAGAAGTGTTATTTCCACTGCAGTTGGCTTAAGTTTTTGAGGGGGCAACATTTAGAGATCTCGCCTAGGGCACCAGAATGCCCAGACATGCCTCTGCATGTACGCAAGAATGATTTCAACCACTATAAGAAACGGCTGATTTCTAACAGGAGAAATATAATCGACATAACAGCATATTAATTTGATGTCACTCCCAAATGTATCACTTTGGTTCCCTACATTTTTCCAGCAGTAAAAAATAACAAACAGAATTAGCAGCTGAGGGTATACTACACCTTGTCCCACCAGATAATGGGAGTGGAAAACTGAGGAAAATAAAAAGCCTGTGCCCGGCCCGATGGATCAATTGCAGAAGGAAAGGAGTTATGGGATTTACACGTAAACTGTGACAAATATATTTGTAGGTGTTAGCTTAGCCAAAGCATGAACCCTAGGCAGCTATTGGTCTGCAGTAATAATAAAAAATATATATATTTATAATGTATTTCTTTAGAGGTGGTGACATGCTAGGCATCGATGTAGCCACACTGTTAAAGGGAAATTATTGTAACTTCCCAGAGATATTACTGCTTTTATTGATAGGCACTCCAAGCCCAAAAGCTATGGATAAATTGATTATAAGGCTATAAAATGAGTCAACAGGGCATTGTAATTAATGACAGGAAACATGAATTATTCATTCTGCCTAATAGCCTCCTCAAAGGAACCAAACAATTATTAATGATGTAACTACTGACAGCAGAAGAACTCTAATTCCTTTGTACCTAATAGCTTTTGCCATTAATCAATCATAACTTCTCTTGCTCTGACCTGTTGGTGGTCATCCAACAATCACTCATTATACTGCACTTTCTTTTTTGGCCTTTGGCATTTTTACTTTGTGTGTTTGTTGTATTTTATTGTTAGGGCATTGTGCTTTCTTTATGTTGATGGCACTGCAACAAAGACATTTCATGGCAACAAGATCAATATAGTACAACACCATCTTCAAAAAAGTTAGGATGCTGCACAAAATGCAAATAAAAACAGAATGCAATGATTTGCAAAACATGCATCCCTATAATTACTTGAAAATAGTTTAAAGACAACATATCAAATATTGATTTTTTTTTTTCCACTTACACAATACTCAGTAAGCATTTGGGAACTGAGGTGTCATAAGGCTTTGGTTGCATGGACAGAATGGCAGAGGCAAAACGGTTGTTGTACTCCATTATTTAATAAAGAGAGAACAAAACAAAGAAACAAACTCAAAGCAGCTCAAATGACTGGGCACTATAGCCTACGGCTAACAAACCAAAATGAACCACATTCATGTGGGCAAACAGTCAACTTAAATAGGTGTTGGGTATTGCCTCCAATTGGGGAGTCCCAAGTGCATAGAGGTGCCTAGAGGCATCTCTTCTGGCCACGTCCTGACTATGGCCCCAGCCAGTGCTAAGATGGCTAGGGGCACAGCCAGGACGTGACATGAGGAGACCAAGTAAAATTGAAAGTGAAACATATTCCCATCTTTGCTTGATGTAGGATTTCAGCGACTCAACAGTCCTGGCTGTCCATTGTCGTGTTTCATAATGAGCCAAATGTTTTCAATGTGTGACAGGTCTGGACTGCAGGCAGGCCAGTTTGGCATGGGGCCATTCGGTTGTAATATGTGCAGGATGTGGTTTGGCATTGTCTTGCAAGGAAAGACGTTGTCTGAATGGCAGCATATGTTGCTCCAAAACCTGTATATATTTTTCAGCATTAATAGTGCCTTTTGGGCTGTCTATGCCCTAAGTACAGATGCAAATCTGTACATATTTTTACATATTATAATTTGCTCATTTGTTTTCATTGATTTAATCTTTTGTTTTGATTTAAATTATCTTCCTACTGAAATGTATTCAGTTTGTGTTGGAAAAAGAAGGGTTAATATCTAAGAGAAAAAAGTAGCCAGTAAAAAAATTTCTTTGGTTGTATCCTGGTTGAAATTCTCTAGCTGTGCTCATGCTCATTGGCTAGGCCCTCAGGTTTTGAATAGACTGCCCCAGCCAACGTCACTGACTTTAATTAGAGTAGCATTTTGGAATGACATTAGAATCAACCAATCACAAATTGTCTTGTAACAGGTGGTACAATTGTATGACTCTTCATCGCCCTCAGATGGCGTCTAAGTATAAGTCACTAATTCAGAGCCAATATCAGGTCTTGTTTTGTCACACTTGAGCCTAGCTAGCTAGCTTTTTGCAGTGTACGTAAGGATGGCGATGTCAGCCCTGGCTTTGATCTCATTAAAAAAAGAACTTGTTTCAGATTTAAAATCAAAAGACAAGCTTCATGAATCTGCCCTTATCTATTGCATAATTGATAATCATAATGGTGAGGGGATTTTTTTTCATCTACAGCTTGCTTTTGGTAGCTATCTTGTTCATATTATTTAGAAAATATTATTTCAAATTTAGATAACTGGTTTTGTGTTGTGGGAAAAACAAAGGTTATGACGTTGCAATTGCATGTACTGGGTACATGACATTTCTTGTTATGGTGCATGTTTTTATTGTTGCATATTGAACATCAAAAACAGCACAATTTAATTCTCTCTGATAGTATATACTATCCGTGGTCTTGAAATGTGAGTAGTTGTGTGGTTGAATTATTTCTGCCACTATTTGTGTGACTATTTTGACAAATGTTTCTTTGAAACAACGTACCTGTAATATCTTCTGATGTGGTTCCTGCAAGTGATATTTGTGTATGTTTGCTACTTCTGTGACCCACAGCTGAGCCGTGGCTTAGGACCGTTGACTCAGTTATCAAAGAATTGCTTCTCCTACATAGGTCTGCAAAAGAAAGGTCTCAAGTCATGTTCTGTATACGCAGGCATATGAGATCACTATCTATATATATGACGTCAGATCTTTTCCACTACTGAGGGCCTAGCTCCAATAGCCACGGTTCACCACTGGCCTTCAGAGATGAGCAACCACCCATGCCATGTGCACTAATGCACCCCCACACCATCACAGATGCTGGCTTTTGAAATTTGCACTGAAAAGAAGCTGGAGGGTCCCTCTCCTCTTTAGTCTGGAGGATGCGACGTCCATGATTCCCAAAAATAATTTCTCATTTTGATTAGTCAGATTATTCAGTTTTCCACTTCGCCTCGGTCCAGCTTAAATGATGGCTGGGGTTCTGGATCTTGTTTAAATGGTTCTGTCTTTGCATGGTAGAGTTTTAACTTACATTTGTGGATGCAGAGATTGCATACAATTTCTCCAGATTCTCTGAATTTGTTTATGATATTATGTATGTAGCTGAGGAGGTCCCCAAACTCTTTGCAATATTATGTTGGGAAACGTTATTCTTAAATTATTGCACTACAATTGTTGCCCCATCTTCACTTCTGACAGACTCATCCCCTCTGGAATTATATTTAATAATTGTTGTCAACAGACCTAATTAGTTCTGTGATATTCCATCAGGTTTCCACCAGGTATTTAAGCATTACACCACATTTCCAGACTATTGTTGCCTCTTTCCCAACTTTTTTGAAAAGTGTTGCTGGCATCAAATTAAAAATGGGCCAAAATCTTTCAAGAAACAAAACAATTTCTCAGGTTTAACATTTGATACAGTGGGGAGAACACGTATTTGTTATTTTGCAGGTTTTCCTGCTTACAAAGCATGTAGAGTTCTGTATTTTTTTAATAATAGGTACACTTCAACTGTGAGAGACGGAATCTAAAATAGAAATCCAGATAATCACATTGTATGATTTTTAAATAATTAATTTGCATTTTATTGACTGACATAAGTATTCGATCACCTACCAACCAGGAAGAATTCCGGCACTCACAGACCTGTTGGTTTTCCTTCCTCAGGAGATCTCTTAGAAAATTTTAGTCAGGCTTCCGACCCCACCACAGTACTGAAACGGCCCTGATTAAAGTCTGAAAATATATACGGCTGAATACTGACTCAGATAAAATAACTGTTCTAGTTCTTCCAGATCTCAGTGCAGCCTTTGACACTGTAGATCATAGAACACTTATAGATAGGGCGGAAAATTTAGTTGGTGTGACAACTACGCCATCTGCAGCTCATCCTCCCCCCTGCAGGAGGCGGGCCTCAGCGCTCGATGTAACCGGCCTTCTAACACCACCGCCCATCATCAATCCATCGCACCTGTTGTCCTGTTTAGTGCACCTGATCCTCATCCAGTCATTACCATTCCAGTATATATGTGTCCTCTGTTCCCTCTGTCTTTGCGTGTTATTGTCTCACTTCGTATGAGCGCAAGTCAGCTCTATTGCATAAAAATATATGAATCAACTTCCTTGGTTTCCTGCTTCATCTCTGTCTGCCCTAAAAGCTGACAATTGGACTTTCTGGGACAGTCCTTGAGTGGTTCAGATCTTATCTAGATGGCCGGAGTTACTTTGTCACCATTGGTAATCATGAATCTGATAGGGTGGCTAAGACATGTGGAGTTCCACAGGGATCAGTTCTCAGACCGCTTCTGTTCAATCTCTATATGCTACCTCTGGGCCAAATTCTACAGAGCAACAACATTAACTACCATAGCTATGCCGATGATACTCAAATATATGTCTCTCGAACCATATGCCAACAGCTCAATAGACTCTCTGTGTCACTGTATAGAGCACATAAATACCTGGATGAACCAAAATTGTCTACAATTAAACCAAGATAACTGAGATTATTGTGTTTGGCAACAAAAATAAAAGAACAATTATTAGTAAAGAGTTGGATGCTCGGGCCAAGGATCAAGTCCGTAATCTTGGTGTTCTGATTCAGATCTCACATTTAACAGTAATCAAATCGGTCACCAAAATAGCATTCTACCATCTGAAAAATATATCCAGAATCAAAAGCCTGGTGTCCCAAAAAGACCAAGAGAAGCTCATCCATGCATTTATCTCTAGTAAGGTTGACTACTGTAATGGCCTCTTAACTGGACTCCCTAAAAAGACTATAAAACTGCTGCAGCTCATTCAGAATGCAGCTGCTAGAATGTTAACCAGGACCAAGAGGACCGAGCACATCACTCCGGTTCTTAAATCTTTTGCATTGGCTTCCGGTCAGTTACAGAATAGACTTTAAAGTGGTGCTTTTAGTTTATAAATCTCTGAATGGTTTAGGACCCAAATACATTTCTGATATGTTTGAAGAATATAAACCGAGCAGGGCTCTAAGATCCATGAACTCAGGTCAGCTAGTAGAGCCCAGAGTCCAAACTAAACATGGAGAAGCTGCGTTTAGCAGTTAT
>JACXGJ010016041.1:0-12771 GCA_016801105.1 Esox niger
AAAAATGTAATTCATTTTGCAATAAAGGCAAATGCAAGTACAAATGACAATTCAAAATGTGCAATGGAGGCAAGTGAACGTGCATGTGCAACTGAAATTTGAATCAGAAAGAGTTTTATAGCGTCCCTGACCTGCTAATGCGCACCTGTTCCCACACCGGTTCCCAATCACCACTCACACACCTGTTCCCACTCCCCTCCCCTCTTCTAGACTTCCTGTAATCTACAATGAGCTCCTTGGTTTTCTTGCGTTGAGGTACATGTTGTTGTCTGTGCACCATGCCGCCAGGCACGTGACTTCCCTATATGCTGACTTGTCAATGTCACTGATCAGGCCTACCACATTGGTGTCATCTGAGAATTTGACGATGGTGTTGTAACTGTGTTTTAGAAAGGATTAGACAATGTTTAGTCTTACAGCTTCCTATGTTTTCTATTTCTATTTTATTATTCTATGTTTTATTATTATGATGTATTTTATATTTATCTTCTTGATTTATTTTGTTATTAAATGTATATTTTGCAATCTTTTACCAATCTTAATGCAAGATCTGCAGCTATCAGATTAATAACCACTGAGTAAATGTAACAATCTTTTGATGATGGATAATGCAAGTTCTTGTGCTGCTGTTTTGACATCGATGTAGGGTAATTTCTCACAAAAGGCTCTGACCAGTTTACCCAAGTGCTGGAATGTGAGGATTGAGATACCGGGGTGAGGTTCATGCAGTCCCCCTGGAGACAGCTGAGCTAGAGAAGTGTAACAATCTGACTGTTTTAATTCTATTGCATAATTTTATTTTCACTGTACAGCACATTGAATTGCTTCTATGAATGAATTGTGCTATATAAATAAACTTGCTAGCTAGCTCAAGCTAGACGTGTGTGTAACAATTGTTAAAATGCAAGTACAGTAGCAATAGTAAGTGTGCAAAGAGGCAATTTGAATGTATAAGGTGCATGTGCACCTGAAATGCAGGGATAGCAACAGTGTAGTTCCTGAGGTGGACATGTAACTCCAACGACTGAAAACTTCTATTGTCAGGCTTTGCAAGGCAGCAGTACAAGGGAGTAGTGCAACAAGGACCTTGGGAGGTGGGTGGTATTTTAGGTAATGGGTCACAGAGTTCTCTGGATCGCAGAGTTGAGCAGGATTACAGTTGATGGGAAGCCTGCTGAGCCTGCTAGTGCAGGACCGAACAAACCTGTACCACCTGCCTGATGGTAGGAGGGTAAACAATTTGTAGCATGGGTGTGACATGTCCTTGATGATCCCAGCACAGACACCGTTTGCGCTGGAGGTCTGCGATGGCAGGAAGCTGGGCATGAGTGAGTTGCAGGATGGTTTTCACCATTCATTGCAGGGCCTTCTGGTTGGTTATGGTGCTATGGACAAACTCAGAATGCTCTCAATTGTGCAGAGATAAAAGGACCTCAGGAACTCAGTCGTAGGCAAGGAGGGAGTACATGAGGGGGCTTGGATGTTATTCAGGCTAGATGTTGTTGACTGCTTTGGGCCTGGCACAATGGTTGTGGCCTTGAAGCACGTGGGGACATCGGCCAAACGTTGAAAAGGTTAGTGAAGACCTCGACCGGCTGCCCAGCACAAGCTCTGACCAAACACCTAGGGACCACATCCTGCTCAGTGCAGACAACATATCTGTGAATAGTCTGAGGGGGAGCTCGTCTAGGGGGAGTTCAGCTTTAATGGCTGTATCTTTGTTGTCCCTCTTGATGCAAACATAGAACCTGTTTAACTTGTTGGTCAAGGAGATGTTGCTGGCTGTTGGTGTAGGGTTCTTTGGCCAGTAGTCGTTATGGCTTGGATGCCCTGTCACATGCGTTGGGGTTTAGAGTTGTTGTTGAAGTGCTCCTCAATACGCAGTTAGTGGTAATGTTTAGCCATCTTGATGCCTCTTTTCAGGTTGGCCCTGGGTGAGCTGGAGACCTCCGCATTGCTGGGTCTGAAAGCAGAGTTGTGCGCCTTTAGCAGTTGTCAGACCTCTGTTCATCCAGGGCTTCCGGTTGAGGAAGCTCTGTATTTGTTTATGGGTGGTGACAATGTTGGTGCGAATGTTGACGTAATCCAGAATGGAAGAAGGGTATTTGTTGTACTGTACTTGTATTTGTTCAATGACAATACATTTGAATCTAATCTGATATGTTTCAATGTCCTTATGGGAGTCAAGTGTGGCTTAAATGGCAATCTTCAGTCTGTGTGTTGAAACTGGTGTGTCTGCTGCCCCGTCACACTTTGACTATACTCACTGATGGTTTCACATGTTTAAGCCTGTTAACTCTGATAAAGAAAATTGGTAATGATAAAAAAAAGATTTCATGGTGAACACAAAAAAAATCATGAATGATGTTGTAGAATACATGTATTTACTCAAAGTAAAGTGGGGAGAACAAGTATTTGATGCACTGCTGATTTTTCCTACTTACAAAGCATGTATAGGTCTGCAATTCTTACGATAGGTACACTTCAACTTAGAGAGACGGAATCTAAAACAAAAATTCATTTGCAAATTATTGCATGACATAAGTTTACCTACCAACCAGTAAGAATTCCGGCTCTCACAGACCTGTTAGTTTTTCGTTAAGAAGCCCTCCTGTCTTCCACTCATTACCTGTATTAACTGCAACTGTTTGAATTCGTTATCTGTATAAAAGACACCTGTCCACACATTCAATCAAACAGACTCCAACCTCTCCACAATGGCCAAGACCAGAGAGCTGTGTAAGGACATCAGGGATAAAATTGTAGACCTGCACAAGGCTGGGATGGGTTAATAAGGTGTAAATACTCTGGGAGTAGGAACAGTGAAAGGTGATTAAATAGACAGTTTAATATGCAGGGTTATTGGAAAAGAAATGTATTGCCTATTGAAAAAAAATGTATGAACAAAAATGACCTGTCTTAAATGCAATATCCTGGGCCATTAAGCAATGAGAAAATACATTTTCCATTAAAAAAATGTTGCCTTCCAGAGTTGAGGGAAAACAACTAGGACAGTAGCTCTCCGTGAGCAGGATTGGAGACCCTTGCAAAAACTCTGAGCCTATTTAAACTACATTCAATGATATTTATACATTTATTATTTTTAATATATTCACACTATACTATATAATCAGAAACTGTCAATGGACCACAGGTATGCCTTAAGTCCCAACATGTGCACACACTGCCCTTTGGCTAATCGCTCATGAACTCACTGTTTTCACCTGGTAATTAACATGGCACTACCCATGGAGCAAGTGCGATTGCTAATTATAGTAGAATTTTAGTGGTGCGAGTGTGAGATCTTTTTGGTTGCTTCCTGACACCAGAATTCTCTGTGTGCATGCCTGTGTGTGTGTGTGTGTGTGTGTGTGTGTGTGTATGTATATGTCTGTCTGTCTGTCACTCTTTCTGATTCTAATATTGGAACTGAACGACTCTAATCATTATAATCCATCTCTTTTTCCCTAAAGTCTCTTCCCAAGCTCAGGTCTTAAGTACTCTGTCCCTCTTTTTTGTTCACCAAATTAAAAAGTAACTATAACATTACATGTCCACAAGGATTACATTAAATAAGCACCAAAAATTTCCCTGTCACAGCCCTCCCTTGTACTATCATGGCCAAAATTATTGGAACCCTTGCAGGTTCTTCAAATTACATTGTCATTGTCAGTTACATTGTCAATAACATTGTCTCCAAAAATAGGTTTTTGCTCTGCAATTTTTTTTATTTCACTGCTAATATTACAGATTCTTTGTTTTTGCTCGACCGCATAAGCAGAGACTGCTAAGAAGAGCAAATGTCTGTCTGTCTGAGCTTAGTGGATAGTGAACCGGACCTGCAAACTATAGGTCCCGTGTTCGGATTTCCTCACAGGCAAAGCAGAATATGCATTATGAATTATTCCATGTAGACCACCATTTTGCTTGACACAACCTTCAGTATCTACATTATAGTAAGTCTGAAATAAAACAGATTACGGTTATATTGGGACTGTTTCTGGTGGATTTTTGAAGTATGCATCTGTGCATGCATTTTGGGTCAGGATTGACAAACACATATGCTGGCTACAAAATACAGTAATAACAGCCTTAAGCCTCTACTAAAACTGTATACAGTTAAATTGCGACTGTTTGTGGCATTCAAAAATTCATCTTCTGTCTCACTAGCAATTGCTCAAGTCTTATAAATATTCCTAGGAAGATAGTAGACACTAGTAAGCTTATTACTGGCTAATAAGCAATTAAAATGGCAAAACCAAACAGTTCATAGACGCTTTGTTAGGGGTAAATTGTATAAGAAGCTTTTGTCTGTTTAGCACAATGCTCAATTGTGTCTAGCAACGGCTGAAATATGTAATGCCGTGGTGTAGTGGTTAAAGACAGTGTCTTTCACCAGGAAAACCATAGTTTTAATCTATTGAGAGCAACAACATTGATTAATTTTATTTGTGGGCTGTGAATAAAACTATATTATACAATAGTGTGACTAATCCTTATACATTCCATGATTCTCTGGTCTTTTCACTTAATGAAAAATGTAGTTATCGTTACCTTTATTGATACTTATTGTATCCGTGTCATTTATGAGTAAAATAAAAAAATATGTTCTTATGCCATAGGTTTGGCAGACTCGCTAGCAATTGATTAATTATTGACTTCCAGTTAGTTAGTAGATACTGGTAAAGCCTATTACTAGCTAATACGCTGTTAAAACGGCCAGTGTCAAATGCCAGACAGTTCATAGATGATGATTGTGGTGAGATAAACTTAGTCAGAAACGTTGGTCAGTTTAACTGTATCAATATCATTCACAAATGTTAAATTAGCTGTTGAAACAGCCAGTGACAAAAAAAGGATTTGTTCAGGGTAGACACGTCAGCGACCTGGATTCAAATCTCGAGAGGGCAACACTTTCTATTGCGGGCAGGCTGCATTGGGCTTGCTTGGTTTCTTGTCGATTGAGAACCTTATATATGTTTCACAATCAGACAATAAACTTAATTGCAATTGACAATTATAGCCCTTGTCAACATTTGATAACATAACAGTTATTTAACCATTGATAATTGGCAATGTGTACCACTTATGCAAACTCCTCCAGTTCTTACAGTTTTCATGGGCGCCCCAAAACCTTTTTCAATATGATTTAGATCTAGACTCAAGGCTAGCCACTTAAGGACAGTCCAGGGTTTTCTCTTGAACCATTCCTGAAGTCAATCAATCAATCTAATTAATTTTATAAAGCCTGAACTTTATTTGTGATTAATAAGAGTCACTTCAAATGATGGCAGGTGTGTAATGACTTCTACTTAACATGAGTTTGAATGTAATTGGTTAATTCTGAACATAGTCACATCCCCAGTTATAAGAGGGTGTGCACACTTATGCAACCATGTTATTGTTTATATATTTGAATTTTCCCTCTCAAAGATTTCAATTCGTTTTTTAATTGAGTTGTTCATATTATAGGTCAGATTAAAAGTGAAAATGTTTCTGACATTATTTATCTTCGTATCATTCTTTTACATAACAAAAACATGGCAATTTAACAGGGGTGTGTAGACTTTTTATATCCACTGTATCTAGCCAGCTATCTAGGGGGTTTAAAAAGAAATTATAATGTTTAGTACGTTGTCATTATCTACATTGCATGACAACAATTTAGGACATATGAAATAAACTTGGTCTTAACTTAGGTGGTGATGGGCTTTTTTGGCCTACTTTTAAATAGTTAGATACCACTAAATCTTTTTCCACAGGTTCCAGTTTCATGACAGGCAAAGGCTATGTCTTTCATACATGTTGGTCTGGAAGCTAGTCAGATGTGTTTTAAGTATAAAATGATACCCTATTGTAATAATACTACAAATGGTTTTCATACATGTCATGCACATCTAGGATCTCCTGGAAGGAGTCATTGTGCTCATGTCAAAAGATAACACAGCCTCAACTAGTTAAGTTGATACAATCAGGCTTTTGTAGATGTTGTAAATATACCTTTTGCCCAAAGGTTTTTTGCGTAGGCAATCTATACAAAACAAATAAAAAGGTTGGCCTAAGTAACAGCTTGTCACCAGGCTTCGTTTGCATTATGTTTACAGTACACAACATAATGCAAACATTATGTTTACAGTGCCATACATCAATGATAAAAGCAACCTAGTGGAAAGTCTACATGTGTATTAACACTTTTCTTCTGTTGTTTCCCTATAGCACATGCACGCTACAGCCTTCTTGATGAAGTTCAATGCCTGTTTGAATATCCAAGCAAATGAGCCTTAAACCCTCCTCACGAGGCAGGTGATAAGGTTAAGATAGTGAATGTATGTATGTTATCTCTGTACTTAAACTAAATATGTATTTGGAAACCCATAGCCCAACCCTATACACTGGTGCACCACCTTTCCCAAAGAAACATAAAGCCCTATGATTCAGACAGGAAGGTCAACATGGAGCTTTTGAAGGAAGGGCATTTATTTAGTCCATTTGCTAGGGGGCTGCTGGAATCCAAAGTTTTATGGCAGCTCCGCGTTGCGCTGCATGCTCTCTCCCTCTCCGGCGCTCCACCTTGCTGCTGTACTAACTACCGGCTGGAGCAGATGGCGGCAGAGCACCACATGGAAAATGTCAGGATCAAGGTGGAAGTAGACACATCTGAGGTTGGAGCAGTCCCAGCAGCACAGGACGTTTCCCAGACTTCACCCCTGTGCTAACATCTCCGGGAAACAGACAGCTGCGGATAGGAACTACAATGTGGATGACCATGAGCTACTGGCGGCGAAGTTGGCACTGGACCAGTGGAGACACTGACTTGTGGGCACCCAGGAGCCGTTCACAGTTCACAGACGGACCACCAGAACTCCCTCCAAGCCAGATGGACCCTGTTCTTTGAGCACTTCCGGTTCACCCTGACGTACCGACCCGGTATGAAGAACATCAGGTTGGACGCACTCTTCCGCCTACACAACGGAGGTCAGAACTGCCTAGGGACAAGCCCACCCTGGCCCTCTCCAGCATTGTAGGCCTTCCCGTCACCTGGGACATTGACACGGACATTCAACAGGCAGGGAGACGAGACTGGTTGCTCACAGGGCAAACAACACACCGACTACCAGATACCCAGGCATTACACGGACCATCAAGGCACTACAGGAGAACTACTGGTGGCCTGACATGAGAAGGACTGTGCGGTACTATGTTCTTTCCTGCACAGTTTTTGCGCAGTGAAAGGCAGCGTGAACGGCTCCAGCGTGCAAGCTCCACACCTTACCGTTACCTCAGCAACTGTTGTCTCACCTTTCTGTGGACTTCATAATGGACCTGCCACAGTCAGAGGGGAACAACACAATCGCAGTGGTAGTTTTTGAAGATGGTCCGCTTCGTTACACTGCTCAGCCTCCTATTTAACCTCCAGTTTTCTGAGGTGTGGTTCCGACAGGTTTACCGGCTTTATGGAGTTTCCGGGAGACATAGTCTCCGACCATGGTCCCTAGTTCACATCCCAAGTAAGGAAAGCTTTCATGCCCACGGGCTCCACCACACCGGTGTTCTGACCGCCGGAAGGAGCAGATGGCAGCAGCACACCCTTCACAGACACACACCGGTTTTCAGTTGGCAATCATGATGTCTATTTCGGTTTCAAATTTTCATCCACACCTAACCGGAAATTGTGTCTATGTAGCTGTGTGGTGCCGTTCCTTTTGATATAAAGACAAGAACTTTATCATTTGTGTCCGTGTTGTTTTGTTACTTTTGTTTTTTGCCTCGCAATTACACCCTTGCTACCCTCGTGCCTCACACAAGTTAATGGCCCACCTGGTGATGACCTCAAGGAAATTGGCACAGCAGTCACTGGAAGGCATGGAGCTTCACCTGGGGCCTCATGTATCGATCTTGATTACGTTTCTAACTTGATATGCGTAATCACAAAATTATTGGGATTTATCAAACTGCCATACACAACACAAACAAATATTTCTGTTGATGAATCAGACCCGTATTGTACATTTGCCTACGTAAACGAGCATACGGTCTCCGCCCAAAGAACGCGTACAATAATCCATAAAAGGTATCCAAAGTAGCCCTATTGACTATGTAATTTCAGTCGATGCACGAAGCAATTTGAAAAGCAGTCAGTAAAAAACTCACAAGAAAACATCCCATAATGTGAATTTCATAATGTGAATTTCAAATAATATTATCTGATATAGAATCTTAAAACTTGTCATTTTTCTAAACATATCAAGTAGCCCATCAAGAAGTCATAAATATTCTGCATTGCAAGACATGGCTGTTGTTAATAAAGTAGACAGACAGGTGGACGCGAGGAAGCGATTTGCTACACTCCTAACCAATATGCAAACTGCATGAGTTGGGCAAAATGTGACAGATGTGCATCATTGGGGAGATCTGAGTGGAAAAGTCCTAGATGGGGACACCGACATGTCACTGTGGGATGGTTGCAGTAAATGATCATTTGCCACTAGGCTAATCATAACATTTCAACTTCACATTCAAGAAATATACCAATACAGACATAAAGTTAAAGGGAATTTGTCAAGCCCAGTTCAGGTCATGTGAGCCTAGGACTTACAGTGTGGAGAACAAGTATTTGATACACAGCTGATTTTTCTACTTACAAAGCATGTAAAGGTCTGTAATATTTATCATAAATACACTTCAACTGTTAGAGAAAGCATTTTATTGCATGACGTAAGTATTTGATACATCAGAAAAGCAGAACTTAATATTTGGTACAGAAACCTTCGTTGGCAATTAGAGAGATCATACGTTTCCTAATTTCCTAATTACCAGTAGCCCTACGAGCTTGAGAATGGCAATGAATGAGAGGAATGCCATCGTAATCTATATTCCAAAGTAACACAATTAATTCAAATCAAAAGTAATAAAGTTACAATACAAAACATAGTTACATACCAACACGATTCAACATCCTCCCAACTAGCCTAACGGTCTACTTATTATACAATAAATATTTAAGATACTATAGCACACAGGTGTGCTAGGAGGTTTTGTTAAAGATAGACTCACAGAACTAAGTCAAATTTCTCTAAGTCAGTCCTCGGCGGGCGGTAAAATGCATAAATGCCAGGTGTCAGGGCCGGAGTGGGGCCACTTTCCAACCCAAGAGTTACAGGCCCAAGACAGGCCCACTTTTTTTATGGTGATGGGAAGTGGATAAATGAAGCAACAGTTCAGCTCTTACTATCCTGTAGTTTTTATTATTACCATGGTTCAACACATACTGTAAAGGTTAAATCATAATTCAAGTTAACAAAAAATATTACACAAGGATACGTTGATAAATTAACAAACAGAGAGAAAGAATGCATTTGAAATATATCCCACTCTTCCACAAAGAGGCATATTGAACTCATATTTACAGTTCAATTCATGGTACAGTTAACAGTTAGAATTGCTAATAGCACAAACATCATTCTGCAGCATCAGTGGCCACCTAAGCAGAGCACTGGTTTAAGCAACTTTATATCTGTGTTGTTGCTTAAAGACATGAGGATTTCCTTCTCTACTTACATTAACATGAATGCCTCCTGACGTTTTCCTGACTCAATGAGCTTTGTAGCCTATTCTTCTCAAATGTTTAAGTTGAGAAGCTTCTCTCACATGCAACCTGCGTGATGGACAAAATCAACAGAAACGTATACGCTAACCCAATGACATGACAAGCATCTGTGAGGAGGTTATAAAGTGAGAGTATAAAAGGGACAAATATGGCAGTTTTTCCAGGAGGAACAGGTCCTGCCTTTAAGTTCCATATATGGCAGTCCACCACTATCCTCCTGACCTTCCTGCATCACCTCACTACATGTCCTGACAGTATTGCCTTCAAGAGATGACTTTTTCAGTCCCTCCCACAGGTATGCCAAGCTAATACACAACCCAGTGCTGTAAGCCCAATGGTTGATTACTGTTGTGCTTTGACTGAACATGACTTCCTGTTTATGGATAAATATATGTTCTTGTAATGGATGTTGTTGTAAACTAAACATAATCTAAACATACATTCATCCAATTCTACATTCCCCCTATCACACATGTAAAGACCAAACATGACATCATGATTATACTCACCCCCAAAGTCCATTGAGCAATCATCCCCCCTCCTTGTCTATATCATTATCCATTCTACAATATCATACAAAAACCAGGATAGTTCCAGAGATGAGGAGCAACTCTTGAGAATGCCTTGTAACCAAAGCCTTTAGGCTTGGAAAATATGAGGTGGCCAGTCTGTTTGACATGCTGATCAAAGGATTGTAGAGTCCAGAATGATGCCAAGGTTATGTGTGTGGGGGGATGGAGAAACAACGGTGTCATCAATGCTGAGATTGAAAGTGAGAGTTTTGGTTAGCGTGGATTTGATTCCAATGAGTAGAAGTTCTGTTTTGTCACTATTTAGTTTGAAGAAGCGCCTTATAGCCTGAGGGGGAAAACAGTGAGTCTGGAATTGTGTTAGAACGCTCCAGTATTGTCAGCCAGAGGGCAGCTGTGGTGTGAATAAGGCTTCATACTAAATAGACTGATTACTGCTTATACTGATACATAACGACAGCGACACATGAAATTAGCGAGTTAGCTGTAACGGTTAAAAGGATTGGAAGAGCTTAGTGAGTGCCTTGTAGGTAAAGCTAGTTGGCTACATTATGCAACCACCATGGGCCTACAAGAAAAACCACAGAACGCTAGCTATGAGAGTTTGTTACCTAAATTTCACAAACAAGTTTGACACTACATGTTTTGGAACAGACAGTTCTAATAAGAATTAGCAAAACATTTTAATAATCAAAATTTCTGATTATAATGCCAGCACCAAATAACAATGCAACGCGTCCATTCTCATTATCACAATGGATTGTTGCGTCAGAGAAACAACTAGCCCGCTAGTATTGCTAGCTAGGTCAAAGCATTGCTCACAGAATCAGGTCAAGACGCAAGTTTCAGTTTGAGTGCGTCGCAGCGAAATCCACGTCGTAAAGCCTAACCGGGGCTTCGAAAGTCACACCTGGCATCCCGTGGTTTCGCGTTCTCACACTTCAAAATAAACTTTTTAATGTGTAGAGTTGAGATTTGAGGATGTCCAGACAAGCAAGCTATGCTAGCTAACATTAGCTAAACACATTAGGAATACGGTGGTCATGTGGTCTATGCTTGAACAAATATCCACCCGTCTTTCACCAACACCAAAACACACCGACCGACACATGCGTGGCTAACATCGAAGTTAGCTGACTGGTACGATTACACAGAAAGTCACAGTGATTGAATATTGTATAGAAACACGAAAGGTTATTATTATGAAACCGTTTTTGTAGGTGACACAAGCAAGTACTTTGCGCATGAGGATATCATTACATCTGTTCATAGCTAGCGCTATATCAGTAAGCAAATAATGTATTTGCATAGAAGCTACACAACTGTTTCTTAGCTAGCTTGCTAACACAGAAAATGAAAAATGGCTATGCCTATGTGTACCGTGCCGTGTCCTTTCGCTAGATTTGTTTTGATTCTCATCAAGCAACGCAAACAATGTGGGCTTATCAAGTCCCCATAAAAAACATCCCCAGCTGTTTGCAACCTAACGTCTGCTGCTATGCAATAACAACAGTACCATTAGCTACTATAACTGCTGCCTGTACTCACCAACCAAGTGGAAATGTGTTAAACAAAACCCGTGGTAAACACTAAACGACACAGCTCCTAAGCGCCCCTCGCTTCCTGGCTGGTATAATACGAAATATCCTACAACAAAACAACGTAATAAATCCGATTTTAAAATTTGTAAATACGCGTCTTTGCCGCTTTCCCTGTTATTGGCCATAGTAGAGAACATCGAAAATTACGATTTGTGCCACAATGGCGAGTCTGGAAGCGGTCACGTGATAGCCCGATTGTTCAACTATAGACATCAACAATTGGTGGGGTCTATTGTCAATCATCTCACACAGCGGAAAATCAACTATCATAATCATCCCTTTTCTCACAGACGAATCACAAAACAAAACCCCACAGTACTAGTGTACTGCCTGGTACAGTAATACCTTTTTTCTTTTGCTTAAAAACGTAGTTAATTAATTGTCCTAATTCACAGTTTACCAAATTTCCAATCCCCAAGTAGTCATCGTTCATCACTTCAAATGTCTGCTACACTTTGTAGTTATAGTCCAAGAGAAGTGAGGTAAGTTGTTGGGACAACTGGCACGTTGATTCTGTCAGGTGGTGTAGGAGAAGCTGGTGTATACTCATTTTGATCAGTATCATAATGGTCAAGATATGACAAATAATTGTGTATCCAAGTTTCAAAGTTTATTTGTCAAATGCACCGAACACAGCGTCATCCTCCACAATTAAATTCTTGTGAATTAAGAATTAATTATGAAAAGCAAAAACATAGCAATAATATACATAACACTGTACATTAGCAGCAGTTTAAATAGAGTACTAGAAAATAGCAGCAGTATGGGTAGTAGTATTGACCATTATAGATATAGCCACTAAGGACAATAATATACATGACAATGTAAACTAGCAGACATTTTATAGAATTATTGAATATTATAGATACAGTTGTGCTCAAAGTTTGCCTACCCATGGTTTATTGGTTATGTATGTACCATATATAAAGAAAACACAAGTGAGCAGGCAAAACTTGTATTTTAATTCTTATAACCTACAGTTTAATGTGAATGCCATAACAGAATGGCACGGTCATAAAACAAAACATGGCAA
>JACXGJ010016042.1:0-12771 GCA_016801105.1 Esox niger
CCCCCCCCCCCCCCCCCCCATCCCCCAGCTCCTCCCCCCATCCCCCAGCTCCTCCCCCCATCCCCCAGCTCCTCCCCCCATCCCCCAGCTCCTCTCTCCATCCCCCAGCTCCTCCCTCCATTCCTCCTTTCTTCCACATCCTTCTACAGTTTCAATATAAAAACAACATTTCTGGATGAACTGAGTCTTACAATCACCCCATGTCTTGTTAGAGATATAGAGACTATTAACTACTTTGGAGTTTCAGGTGTTTTGTAACACACCAATACATTCTCCTTTTAAAAACACTGTCGGTACCCAGAGTAGAGACTTGGAAAAATGTTGCTTAATACAGTTGAGTAAGGAGACAGGCTAGACCATACTGTCCCTAGAGGATTCAGCTCCAGGATATCTTAGTTTACTTCAACTTGATGCTATTTCAAAACAAAGAATCACACAGTGTTCGAGACAGTGTAGGACAAAAAGTGAGAGAGGGCAATGATGTCAAGCTCTTCCACACACTAAAGTCACTGTCAATAAAGAGAGCTCTGATAAAAGACAGGACCTGATGCTCCAATCTCCAGTTGTAAACCTGGACTGGGGTGTCTAGGAGATTTCTGAAACAAGGAGATTACACAGCATAAAGAGACAGGTGAGGGAAAATGAGCCAGATCATGGGGAGACAGTAAGAAAGAGAGACAGAGATAGAAAGAGAGGAAGACGGACAGAGTGACAGACAGAGAGAGATGGAGAGACACAGGTATAGCGGCAAATGTAGCTCGGGTAAGGGAAGTTAGGGGTCCCCTGCTGGATCTGCTGCCCCCGCGACCCGACAATGGATAAGCGGATGAAGATGTGAGAGAGAGTTGCAGAATAACAGGGAGACTCCACAGATTAGAAGCTACAGGCCCAGTTTCTCCTCCCCTTTAAGCTCCAAGTTCTGTTCCACCTCCCCGTGAATGGACCTCGGGTAGGGTTCAACGATGGACGCGACAGGGTGCGCCAAAACGATCTCATCCAATAGAGACCTCCCTTTCACTCCTCCTCTCTGCAGCGACACACCTGAGTTTCCTTTCCAGGGAGACCAGGCATGCGCTCCTTCGCCGCGGGGAGCACTGACTGTGTCTCTGAGTGCAGCAGCGTGCAGCCGTGCAGCAGCGTGCAGCCGTGCAGCAGGCTGTTGGCTGAGTGTGAGACACAGGTACATGATCTCATAGCGTTATGTCGTACCGCGACGCAATGGCACGTGGGTGACGTGCGGTTATCCCACACCCAAGTCAATACACTTAATTCCGTTTGCCGGACATTTTCGTAGTTATTCTGACTAAGCTGGGAATTCGTCCACTTGATTATATAGGCCTACAAGGTTGTTTAATACATTTATTCAAGCACAATATATTCTTTGTCATTCGTGAAACATGTCCTAGTGAGGATGATTGATTTGGAACGCAGGAGATGTACACTGCTATAGTAACCTGAATCCTTGGTTCTATTTTTCAAACACAACGTGTCATGGAAACAAAAGGGTGAATTTGTTTTGGTCGGGGTCAAGGGAAAATGTGTACAATAGATTCTTTATGCTTTCATATTTGACATTTTTTACAGATGTGACATTAAGAAAACAATACCTATCTTTCTTTCATCAAACTGTAATAATTATTTATTTGGTTTCAAATTGAGCCTCTGTTGTTCAATGTGAGATAACGTCCAGTGTTGGGCGCAGACACTACTGGCTCGGACCTGAGCAGCGCCCCCTCCAGGTCCATGTCAGCAGTGCCGATTTATGCATTCATGTATTTATGCGTAGCTAGTGTGCCTTCGTGTGCAAATGGGATGCAGATCTTAAGTGACAGGGCTGGACACCGGGCATTCCAGATGTAAAACCGTGTGCATAAATGACCAAGAGTGGCAACTGATACAAGTGTCAGCTAAAAGGCATGTGCTAACTGCCAGTTATTTGTCCGATTGGTTGTCATGCCCTCTACCCCTCCTTCCTTTCCACTATCTGTCACTATCTCCTGCCCTCTCACTTTCTCTATCCTCTCCCTTTCTCTCTGTTTGTCTAATGTCACTAAATCTTTTGATTCACTCATTCTATCTCAGTATTATCCCTGTCTCTCTCACCTTGTATCTCTCTCCCTGTCTCTCTCTAAGTGTATCTCACGCTCCCTGTCTCCCCAATCTTGTATCTCTCTCCCTGTCCCCCTCACCTTGTATCTCTATACCTGTCTCTCTCCTTGTATCTCTATCCCTGTCTCTCTCTCCCAGTGTATCTCTCTCCCTGTCTCTCACCATGTATCTCTATCCCTGTCTCTCTCTCTCAGTGTATCTCACTCTCCCTGTCTCCCCAATCTTGTATCTCTCTCCCTTTCTCCCTCCCAATGTCTCTCACTCTCCCTGTCCCCCTCACCTTGTATCTCTCTCCATTTCTCTCTCTCCATCTTTCTCACTCTCCCCTCTCGCCCCCCAGTTATTAAAAAGCTAAAGTTTGGACTGGCAGCAGGAGAGGGTCCAGGCATCTTTTTCCCTCATGACGAGGCAGCCAGTGTGTGTCTCACCGGGCATTCAACACTACACCGGCGTTTTACTCCCCACAAGGGACCAGGCGTGGTGACAGGACCCATCCGTACAGCGCCTTCAGGAGGGAGCAGCATGGCCTTTTCAGAAATGGGAATGATAACAATGACTGCCTCCCAAATGGAGTCCTATTCCCTCTTCTAAACAGTGGCCCTGCAGACGGGCCCGGTCAAAAGCAGTGCAAAGTATAGTAAGGCTGCCATTTGGGACACGCCGAATGTATTCAGGTTCCTTTACCTCCAACGTCACCCTCGCAAGGCTCTGCTCGCTTGTTTTCTGAAAAGGCAGACGTTTCCCACGTCTTGGTAAGACAGTAATCAGTAGCTCCAGCCAAACACTGTGTGCCGAGATGTGCCATGTGACTGTATACGGTTGTAATGTCTTATTCTTCAGGAGTGGTCTAGGTTTTCTTAGCCCATCCACAAATCTCAGCCTCAGCCAAGAAAGCGGAGAGGCCAGGGCCCTACAGGAAGTAATTAGTGAGTCAGGCACAAAAACTGACAGATATATTTTGTCATATCTACAGGTGAGAGGGCAAATTTTACACAGCGGGTGAAATAAGTATTTAAAACGCCACAAATATTCTCTTTAAACATTTTTCCAAAGGTGCTATTGACGTTTAATTGTCACCAGATGTTGGTAAGCACCCACGTAATCCATACATACAAACAAACCAAAACAAATAAGTTCAGAAACTAAGTCATGTGTAAAAATGTGAAATGACAGTATTGAAAGTATTGAACACGAAGAAAGGGAGGTACAAAAAGGCATGGAAAGAAAAGACATCAGCTGAAATCTATCAGTAATTGGAAAGCAATCCTGCCCCTTGTCAGTGCCAATTAATGTCAGCTGGTTCGGTCCCAACTGATGGTCTATAAAAAGGTGTGTCATTACCAAGGTGTCACACAAGGTACATCTCATGATGCGTAAAAGCAAAGAGCTCTCGCAAGACCTTCACAACCTTATTGAAAATAAAGCTTCAATCCAGTTGAAAATCTATTGAAAGAACCTTCAAGATTTGAACAGTGTGGCAGAATGGGCCAAAATCACACCTGAGCAGTGCATGCGACTAGTTTCTCCATACAGAAGGCATCTTGAAGCTGTCATTACCAATAAAGGCTTTTGTACGAAGTATTAAATAAATTTCAGTAAGCGTTTCCAATACTTTTTCCCTGTGTCATTTCACATTATAACAAATAACTTACTTTCTGAACGTATTCATATTTTTTTAATGTATGGATTACTTGGGTTATACCAACATCAATTTAATATCAGTGGCACTTTAATAAGAAAATGGTGACGTGTTCAATACTTCTTTAACCCGCTGTATCCCTGTATAGTACTCAAGACGATGCAATATTCAACACACACCGTCTGTATCCACGACTATCCATCCATATCATTTTCATTGTATTTATTATTATTTGATTATTTCTTCAAACAGTTCTTCAAGCACCATGATTCCAATTAACTATTTTTATCAAAAAGGCTGCGCATGTGAAGTGTATGGAGCATGTGAGAAAACATCTTTCTGCATTTAGAAAAGCTAATGACTTAAAAGTGCTTTCCAATGTGTCTCATCTCAGCTAACAGTCGATCTACCGGTCCGCCACTGCCAGACACCATCCAGGCAGGAGGAAAGATGGAGCTGGGCACTGAAATCTCCGTAGTCCACTCGTGGAACATTTGTTCAATCAACCCCAGGCGTTATTATTAAATTCAAGATTTTTCACAGATTGCCAGGCTACATTGGTTCTTCACGGACAACTCGGCCGATTTTGACTCTAATCCGCATAGCTAATACTTAGTCACATTTCACCATTAAAATATCATTTTGATTTCTTGGGGGGAAAAAATAACATCCCATCAACTAAACCGTGGCTCGGCTAATTGGGATTGTTGTACATGGGACGGAAAGAGGTGGGGTGGTGTCATGTCCGGCCGGAGGAAAGAAAATGGGGAGTCTTTCCTGTTCGGAGTTTGTTTTCTTTCGTTCATATTGTGGGTGTTTTTCATTGTTGAAAACCCCCACTAATTTAAACAACAAAAAAATCGAACATAACTTGAGGTCCCTGAGGTGCCCCTGTCCTGGTTAAATCCATTAAGTCGTCCCTCCCCTCAACGGGTACACATAATTCATTAGACGGTAATGTTCTGTGTTCAAAATCGCACACTATTGTTATCCTAGTGCACTGATCTTGACTGGGTCCCATATGAACTCCTTGTTCATTGGGGACAGTAGGATGTGTTACAGAGCTTGACATACCAATCACACAAGCAGCCCACAATACACAAAGCCATGAAACACTCCAATTTCTCATTCCACTTTTATCAGGAGCTGGGAGAAGAAAAGACACCAAGGCTACGTTGTTGGTATTTGCATTATTTAGTCCCATTGTCTCATAGACGATATAGTCAACCAAGATACACGCAAATGTAATCTGATTGTACACGCGAGTTTCTGAAAATGTCACAAATAATTTGGGGGGGCATTTGTAAATCTGAGAGGAGGAAAAGGTAGAATACGGATAACAAAGGTAAATATTACCTCACGTCGTGAGCTATGGTCATATCTCGTCGTTGTTTGCTCGCTCATCTCGGGAAACAATTCCCTCCAATGAAAGTCAAGCCATCCATGAAGTCCTCTCGCTAGCAGATAATTCAAAGAGGACTGAAGCATTGCTCCATGGCTCTTCTACCTGTCCATGAAGTTACAGTCAATGCACGCTTGAAACTCTAGATACTGTAACCTACTTTGATCAGGAAGTTTCTTGCCCAGCTCAGGAAAAGCAAATTTAGCGTATTCCCCCACACTAAAGTTTGGAATTTCTGCATTAAATCTTCAGAATATTCACGCTCAAACAAGAAGTATAGAAATTACACTAACAGAAATACTTATTGCACAAATAACAATTTATAGCAGGTAAATGATTTTGCAGTGGCAGACTGGCTCAAATTAAGTTACAGCATCTGTAGCGTGGGATACTGTAAATGGCTCAGTTTGAAACAAACAGGTCTACATAGAATCACCGTGGTTTATTAAAGTTCTGATAGTCATCTAAACTGCTAAACACTGCAGATAGGGATAGAATGTATTGAGTGTTTCCTTCATAATTGGCACTGGGGTAGCAGGTAGAATTACACAACACACTGGAATTATGACAAAATTTACACTTCACACATTAGGGTGGCTCATTGTGCCCTATGTCAAACGAAACAACTTTTAAGTAAAAACTGAAAAGAAATGACTTCATATTGCATATCATTCATGTGACAGAATCCAGTCAAAGTAATCCATGCTGATAGTTAGATTGGTGTTCTTTTAATACAGGCACGCAATTGACGTAATCTTTGCAAACACTTCGCATTCCTCAAGAGTTTTCCAAAAGTAAGATTAGATATATTTTTGGGCAGTATTTCAAAACTGTGTCGAATTGCTGTTGGAGGGGTTTCTAACATGGTCAAATCGAAAGTGTACTTCTCTCAAAACACAATATCAGTGGACTTTGAGTGGTAACGTGTAGTAAAATTGCCAACACAAAACCTACACAAAGCCATCTTTAGTGCTTGTAAGACCTAGTCTGGCTGTCAGAAGCTTCCTGACTCACAGGGAGAGGTGTGAGGTCAGGCAGGCTACAATGTGAAAGCTAATACAGGTATATCATTCTTCAGTGAAATGGAAATACACAGAAAAACATTCCATTAAATTGACTCAGAGTTTTCTGAGAATTGAATCCTAGAAGAAGAAAGTCCTTTTAAGTTCGAAGCTGGCAAAGGAAAGCTTTCAAGCTAAAATAATAGCCTGGTCCTTTTGACTTTTAAAGCATTTGGCCCTTACATAAACCATTTCTCAGGGCAATTCTTTTACTGCATGAAGCTCTCTGCATGCACTTTCATGTCACACAGTGCAAGAAACTTCAGAGGTGATGAAAAACCACCACAAACATTAGTCATATAGGACGTCTGGTTGAAACACACAACCACAAAAACTACCTGTACAAAACTGAACATACTTTCTTTTCAGGACGCTTTGAATACTGGAGTAAAATATTTCTGAATACATTAAGCATAAAAGCCTTAAAAGAATATGCCTAGTATTTGAATCACGCTTGTTAAAAGCCTCGAAAACAATAAAAACAGGGTCCTGAACCAGTAATAGACTAGCCTCAATGTGCCAGAAAGATCAAAGAAAACCAACAAAGATAGATCACCCTCAGGCATCTTTGATTATTCCTGTTAAGCTGATGGTAAAACAGCATTTAAAAAAAAAAAATGTTAATTCTGCTGGGGCGATGTTGCCACCAAACATTTCTGCAAAGGTTTTGGGTTTGGGTGCAATCAGAGTGCAGATATCGATCTCTTGTTCTGGCTGTCATTCCAGAACATGTTGGAAAAATGGCAACATTTTATGTGGGTGAAGCATGGTAGCAAAAATGTTTGCTAAGCTAATGGGACAAACACGCTAATCCGCTTCCTAAACCAAAAATATTTACATGTCCCCGCTTAGAATTGGAGAGTGAAACGTTTATTATATCTAGTTAACGTCATATCTTCAATGCTGACAGTGAGTTGAATGGACTCCTATGGTGCTTGACGTTCCTCCAGTGTTTCCACATTCCATCGTTGACAACACAGGTTGCCTACGTTACCTTCAAAGCATGCTAGCGTATCGTCAGCGTTAGTGTTGGCATTGACTGATATTTGGAGAAATGGGGGAGGATGGGCAATGTCAATATTACATGGTCTTTGTTGCTTTCTCTGAGGGTTACCTATCTCCGAGAGGTGTTCTATTTGTTACCTGAAAAAGGTTTTACCCTAGAACCACATACTGGTACCAAGAAAGTAATACAGTTTGTTCTCTGGTAGGTACAATTAGAACTTAAAAAGCTATCCTACAGGGACAGCCAAGGAACCATGTTTGATTCCAGAGAGGACTCCACACAGAATGTATTAGGCTTATTGTCAACTGGGTCGTTGACCTCTGCTTTATAGATCCCTGATTGGCTGAGGACAAATTCCATTCCATTATAACACAGAAATGCCACTGTCACCTGTCTGACTCCCAGCAGTGTGATGTCAGCTTCCACTCAACCTTTGCTGTAAGAAATGCAGAGATGTGTTTGAGATCAAAATGGTTCTTTTTCCTGGAGAGCTACTATATACCCTTATGAAGAACTAGAAGAAAATAGATATCAATAAAATATCTTATAGGGAAGAACATTTTTCTCCTGTGTCTATTGACTTAACGTGAGAGTACTCCAGAGACCGGGATGTTATGGATGGTGAAGGAGTATACACAAAACGATGCTGAAAAGACCATTTCTATCCTCCTGGGCTGAAAACCTTATATTAGACTGGAGGTACTTGAACTTACTTTTAATATTGTGCTCTAGACTGCTATAACCTAAGCTCCAGTCGTCTCCTATTGATTTGGTCCAGTATACTGTCTGAATACACCTTTACAAGACAGTAAACCGTCAAAGCTTTTCCTGTCTAGTAAAAACGTGTTATTCATAGGCAGCTGTGACATATGTGGTCACAAACTGTATTTTTGTAAGATAAACTGATCTTGGGAAGGTACAGAAAAACCCTGGTCCACTTCCTGTGGTAAAAAATAATGCTGTTATAGAGTTGCAAACTTATAGTTTGTAAGAAAAAGTTAAAGAGACAGTAGAGGTGGGATGAGAAATGGAGAGTGAGAGGGTGGGTGGAGTGAGTAAGAAAATGTAAGAGAAAGAGGGAGGAAGGAACAGGAGAGAAGTTAAGGATAGAGTCAAATGGAGAAAGGGATCAAATGAGGGCAAGAGGGAGAGGCAGACAGACAGATAGTGAAGGAGAGAGAGGGAAAACAACAGAGAGATAACTAATGCCTTGAAGATAATTTTGTGCAGGCGATCTTGAAAAGGTCAGGCAGTATCTGCTCAGACTGCAGTCAGTACAATGAGCTTCACCTACATGACATCCCAGCTTCCGACCAGTGCCAACTTGCTGCCAAGCTACACAGTGGAAGGAGCAATTAGCCAACAATAATATGAGGAGTACCATGACTAAATAGAACACTGACATGGATCCTGGATACACAGCACAGTTGTCCGAGTTGCCAAAGTGGTCAAAAATATTGGCATCCTTGCACCCTTTCCTCAAATGACTCACATTGTCTGACAAAAAATATTGGCACCGTTGCACCCTTTCCCCAGATACTGTAGCTCACACTGTCTCCAAAAATGGAACGGACAAACATATTTGGTCCCTGCAATTCGTTATCTCACTGTTAATATCAGAGAACCAATGATCTTGAATCTAAAACTGATCTATCGTTTTAAATCAGCGAATGAAACGGAAATGGCACTGACAAAAGCATAGACACCCAGAGTGAATATTTGGTAGCACAGATTGTGGCCAGAATAACTCCAATCCAGCTCTGCCAGCAGCCATGGATGAGCTTCCTTCAACTCTGTAGTGGCACTACTCAAGATCAATGGCACCCAGTGACAAAGGCAACAGAGAAACCACAAAACAATGCAATGGCCTGGGTCTTAAACAGCTTCATTACATCGTGTACAAGGGAAACAAGAACGAATGGTCCAAAATCTGACCTACCCGGAAAACGGCTCGGTTTTCTATCATCCAAGCTCACTGCAGTACACAGACACAGACACACAGACACAGACACACAGACACACAGACAGACAGACAGACACACAGACACACAGACAGACAGACACACACACAGACACACACACAAAACAGCTGAATGAGTCATTTTCTTTATTCAAACTGGTTGTGTGAGAGATTTTGATTTCAACTCCAAAGGTGGATCACCTGCTAGAAATCTAGAATAACCATTGAATTTACGTAGAATTGTAGTCACATTGCGCTGTGTAGTTAAGGCCACTACGATGCAGAACAAGGAGTCGGTTGTAGACCACAAACAGACTAATGATGATGGACTTCACAAGACCAACACAAATTGGAGGGTGTTATTCAGGTGACACAACGATCAATTCTTGTCTGTCATTCGAAGACTACAAATACTCTTCTCCTCTATGAGAATTTCACAGAATAGGCTGGTTTCATATCTACATGATCACTGAGAGTTGTTGTATTTAAATAGATTGGCAGCTGAATGGAAAACCAGCTTACAAGTGTTGTTTTCTATCCTGTGTCCCTCTACATCGTGTATCTGAGACCCAAGGCAACGGAGTAGAGAAAGTTAATGTCATACCACCATTTTCAGACATCTTTATCGCTCTTTGTCACATAGACTTTCCCTCTCTGTCTCACTTCATATCTCGCAGTCCCTTTCTCTCTATTTTTCTCTCTCTGTCACAATGCTGGTGGTAGGACACAGGCGAAGAGACGTGGCTGTGGTAATAATCCATTGTTTTATTTAAAATAAAGAAAACCAAAATGAATGCAGCTTACCGTGACTGGGTGTTGACAACCATAAGCAAAACCATAATGATCCACACAGAGTGTGGGCAAACAGTCACATAAATGGGTTCCCCAATTGGAGGCAACAATCTACACCTGCCTCCAATTGGGGAGACCAAACTTAAATGGCGATGCCTAGAGGCACCTCTTTCTGTCCTGTCCTGACTATGGCCCCAGCCCAGTGCAGAAATGGCTAGGGGCATAGCCAGGACGTGACACTCTCCCTCTCTTCATCTTGCTCAATCTTTACAGTACATCCCTTTGTCTTGCTTTACACGTTGATCTATTTCTATCCCTCTTTTTTCTCACCATCTTTCCGTCTCTGTATCTCAGTAGCCAACGCTCTCCCCATCTCTGTCTCGCCATCGCTCTGTTCTTAGGAGAATGCTTTGGTCCTGAGTGGCCATTGGGCCACCATGAAAAACTCAGGTCAGTTTAACACCTCTTGACTTGGGAACCAGGATGGCTGAACCCACTGTCCCTCCGAACCGGCAGCAACCAACTCAAGCTGTGCCACAAGAGAGTGGCCCTGTCTTCAGAAGTGACGCTTTGACAGAATGCATCTAAATGCTTGTAAACTTTTAGCAAGCACTGAGAGCTGATATATAAGGGGCCCTTCAATCAATAGTCTTTTTATGGTGAGTGCTTTGAGACGCTAGAAGTGAAAAGACGTATATTTCGCATGCACGCACGCACGCACGCACGCACGCACGCACACACACACACACACACACACACACACAAAATCCTAATTGGAAGTTTGACACTAACCCTAACCCTAGACGACCTCTTTAAGGAGTCAGAATGGTCAATGCTGTTGATTTAACTATGTGACTGTGCAAGGCTGATGTGAGGTCACCTCCTTTATCCACCCAGAGTGATAATTTTTCAAATCACATCAGCCTTGCATGTATCATGAAAAATACATCCACAAAGCATACGGGTTACCATGTCCCCCAGCTAGCAGGCAAGAGGATCTGTGGCGCTTGTAGTGTAGCTAGCAAAAAAGAGGTATTTGAATTAAATTAGTGACACATTTTGAACTTCTGAACCGATGTTTACAAGGGAGCAAGCTAGCCAGTTAGCTTTAGTGCTGTCTTGGTGAGGTAGCGGATATGTCTCCCTATGAAAAGCATTTGCTAAAACTTGGACGGCAAAAGCTAGAACTGTGTTTACTGTTGAGTAGGGGGATTAAAACGACCAAAAATGGTCATCTCTTCTCCAACCTATGTGAAAACGAAAGCCATTTTGAATATTGTCAGATGGAAGCCACAAAATCTGACTACTTTCGTCAGCCCATTACTCCATCACCTCGCACAAGAGAACATAGCCATAAAATGCTGCAGATAGCAGCAAAACTAACACCAAGCTAGCTAGGACTCATTGGTTTGTACAATAATCACATAATCATCACGGAGGTGTGCAAGGCTATATGAAATGTCTTGATGTAGGATTTTAAATGGCTGCGTCACATTGTTTTTTAAAGGGGAATGTAATCAAGGTTAGCTGAAATCGATCCACTCACACATTTTTTTCTCAAACCATGACCATGCCTTACATGGCAAGCTGTTTCGCAGCACAGCAAAATTGTTAAAGTCAAGGACACGCAGGTAGGGATGGTAAATGTGACCAACATGGTGTGAACCAATGTAAGAGCTCTGTGGTGGAACACTAAGCCAAAGATACAGGAGTTATCTTGGGATATTAATGTACTGCAAGTCCTGTCTCTGGGCAGGTTGTTCTTCACAGAGCTAAACTGAAAGACTTACACTTAGACTTACACAGACAAACACTTTATTAAAAGGCCTGGCCGTAAAATATTTAAGCTTAAAGGGTGGAAGAGGTTTTTATGAGGGAAAACACTATCTAGTGATTAAACAAGGGTTGGTATGAGGGTAAATGTATGCTAATGTGTTCTGTATTAAAAAGGCTGCCATCCAAAGATCTCTTAAAAGCCCCCTATTCCACATAAACCCTGGAACGCTACTTTAAACCAGAGCAGAGGCATATTTGTACTCTAGGGGAAAGGGTTTGACTCAAGAGGCAGACACAAACATCTTAACTCCTACTGTGAATGGGAACATATAGATTATAATTTATCTCTATCTGTGTATGTATGGTAAAAAAACATCTAACCAAAATCATCTAGCCAAAATCCTCCAGCACTCTACGTCGTGCGCTACGTTTGACCACATGCCCTCCGGGCATCCCTGTCTGAGGTGGATGCTTTACATTGGCATTTGAAACACGGTTATGGGTTCCTCGTAAACTAACGGTAAGGTAGGAGATATGCGGGGTCCGCATACGTTAATAAACAGCGTCACGCCTTCCACTTTTCCCCCATTTCATCCTCTGTCGCAGCGCTTCAGCACCAAGTGCCTTGATTCAAGTATTGTATTCCACACAGCATGATTACCGCTGATAAAATGCTCAAAATAGATGAGGCAGCCTCTCTCTATATACATCCCCGCAATCTCCCTCCTTTCATCTGTCTTTCTCCTTCCTTCATCTCGCTCCCACCATTTATCAGCCACCCTCTATTCATTTACCTCACTACCACACATGATGAAACACACCTCACTGCTACATATTATGAAATACAAAGCACAACTACATATAATGAAACACTCCTCAATACCACACACGATGAAACACACATAACTACTACACATAATGAAACACTCCTCAATACCACACACGATGAAACACACCTAACTACTACACATGATGAAACACACCTCAATACCACACACGATGAAACACACCTAACTACTACACATG
>JACXGJ010016043.1:0-12768 GCA_016801105.1 Esox niger
TCTTTTTTATTTAACTGTATCATTTTCAGGGACCATAGAAAGAAACCAACCTCTCCTGTTCCCAGCTGTGTGTCCATGAAGAGTGACCAGTCTATGATTAATCCTATAGTATTCAGAGAGGGAGACTTCTCTACTGATCAGAGGTAATACAAAGTCATGGGTCATGGTCAGTGACTTTCATTGTCTCTTCTTTGGTTATTTTGTTCCCATTATATGATTGCCACAACAAAAGCTGCTCTTCCTGGGTTCAACATTTAACAAAAACACATTAAAGACAAAACAAATCTTTCGCACGTACAGACATTTAACAAAAACATGCATTAAGATGACATTAAAGACATCATAATATAAACACTGGATTGAAAACATTTTAACTTGTATACAACTCTAAGTGTTGTTTTATTATCCCTAATGACTTTTCTTGTTTTTCAAAACTTTTACTTTGAAAGTCTACCTTTATAAAATGGATTATGGTCCTACTAAGGTCCTTACACTTATAACATGGATGAGTCTGATTTATGTAAATGTATCATGTTTTTGGACATAAAATATGATGGTCCTAAAATTAAAAAAACACCATGCTATTACATCATTTATACCATTGCATAGATATAGATCATGGAAATGGTTAACCTGCATTATACATTTTACCATGGTAATAAATAATTAAGATTAATAACAAAAAGTATGCCACCATATTTATTAAAATGCATGAAATGAAGCTGGTACAATAGTAAAATGCATTATATTAATAAAACCACAAGTCCCAATAGTTTGGTTTGTGTTATTAATATGTATTCAATATTATGGGATTTTTTTTATATTCATTTATTGGTCACAAACCTGTTCTGGGATTCCTGTGTTTTCAGTAATGTGACAGAACTTGAAGTGCTGTATATTCTTAGTAATTTACAAGAGGTGTTCAAAGTACTGGGGTATCTGTTCATTTATTTTTAAAATTTAGGTTGGTATTTAATATTGATGCTGTGTTTTAATCTAATAATTTAGTTGACTTTAACTTTTCACAGAAGGTAAGGCATTCATAAAACATGCAATATGAAACTCCCAACTAAGGAGACTATGTATGATAGAATTGTTATTTTGTGATTGCTTTTTTTGTCATGTCCTGACTATGCCCCTAACCGTCTTCGCACTGGCTGGGGCCATAGTCAGGACATGGCCAATAGAGGTGCCTCTAGGCACCTCTATGCACTTGGGACTCCCCAATTGGAGGCAGGTGTTGGGTATTGCCTCCAATTGGGGAACCTATTTAAGTTGACTGTTTGACCACATGGTGTGGATTATTTTGGTTTGCTAGCCGTAGGCTAAAACACCCAGTCGCTTTGAGTCGCTTTGAGTCGCTTTGAGTCGCTTTGAGTCGCTTTGAGTCGCTTTGAGTCGCTTTGAGTTGTACCTCCCCTAATTAAACTATGGACTATTATCTCCACTCCGTCTCTGCGCCTGAGTCCTTCCACCAATTCCGTGACATTTTTAGGTTTTAAGAGCCACATGTTTCTTTTACAGAGCTACAATAGTCAATGTTGGATTATGAATAGAATAGACATTTATTTATTTTATATTTGAATGAAGTTGTTAGACCTGAAATTGGAAGCACAAAACTGTGTGAGTCTGTACAAACTCTGGAACTTGTGATGGAAATTTCATCGATAGACACTCAAAGGAGTAAGACTGAGACAAAATTCTCTTGGCACATTTCACGGTTTATTTGCAAATAGAGAGACTCGTCAAATGCTTACAGAATAATCATTCGAGGAGCCTCTAAAGTAAATTACATGAACAGCTTGTATTCATAACCGTTAAAGGGGTGTGGTATAATGCTGCATCTCTGTGCTAACTCAATGAAATACATTCCCTTTGTTCTATTACCACCTAGGCCTGGTACAAAGGGCATACTGTCCTTCTCCACATGGGTAATCTCATCAAGTCTGTTAGGGCTTACAGTATCCTGCCATAATGTTCCCAGTTGTGTTTACCTAAAGGGACAACTGCCCCTACCGTCCCCCACAATCACATTCCTAAGGAACAAAGGACAGATACCCTTAATGGTTAAGGCAGTTGAGCAGATGGTCAGAGAACCTAATGATTCTCTGAAATAATACAGTTGCATGTCACAACCAAAGACCAGAGTTACATACCATGTAATAGACAAGCAAACATGTCTCCAATGTACATTAGTTAAGAAATTGCCACAACAATCCATCCTCTTGATACCACATCAACCATTGGTATCAATCCTTAAACAATTTCTTCATTAGGATACAGACTGCAACAAAACACTACTCTTAAACAACATGACCCTGTTGATATCATTACCCTAATGTTAGAGAATTCTAACAAACCTGAAACGTCTGAATCTTCATTTACATGCTTCTAGACCATTACCTTCATATTAACTCCAAGACCACACATTTTCATTACCCTGAACTATAACATAGTACAGCAAACTTTTTTGTTAAAAACATTGGCCAAAGGAAGTAATTTTAGTTGGCATACACATACTGACAGTATGGGGTAAGTTGCATCGACACATTGGTGTGTAAACACCAATCACTGAATACATCCTTCACTTTGTTACTGGTACAAAGGCCTCTAATGCCAATTGTTTGATTCACTGAAAAGTCCTTCCATGGTTCCAGTAAGATGTACTTCCAAAGTCATCATAAATGTTTTGCTCATCCAAACGTCAGACAGTCAGTTATGAACCATTTCTTGGCAGATCAATGTACCAGAAGTCAGATGTATATTACAAGGTGTTGTCCTTCATAGTTCAAATGCAGGTTACGATGACACAGCTCTTGTTGTCTCCATTCTAGCTGGTCTATGAGCCAGGACAGGAGAATCTGTGTGCTCTCCTTTGTGAATACCAAAATGACCAGTTTCTTCTAAGGGCTCTATAGCTGCAGGCTGGGTTGGAAATGATGGTTACTAGCACCAAAAGGCTCACTTTTCCATCAGTGACTTCAATTCACTGTGCCTTGTTTAAACCACCGATGCCCTCCTGTTGCGTGTGGCGTCAACCCCAGGCTCTTCTCTCAGCTACCTAGACAGCAGATGAGATGTACCTGGCATGGACCCAACCAGCGTGATAGGATATCATGCAGTTGGTCTTTCCGCACCCCAGCAAACGTTGTCCAGAACCGGAGCCTTCCATAGCTCCCCCGGTTGGTTGGAGGTTGCCTTCATCTCATGGTAGAATCATCAGGACTAGAATTAGTCCAGCTGTCTGGAACCAGGCATTACTGTAGACCATCTGGGGAAGTAGAATCCGCTTGCAGCTGTAGGACAGTCCATGTGTGTGAGTGTGTGTGTATGAGATCCATCTTCTCAGCCCACCTCACAATTGTCCTTAACGCCAAACTCAGTCTCTCTGGCTCCAACCAGTCCTTTATTGCTGAATCGCTTTCAAGTGTCCTGTACCTGTCAGTAATTTCTCCTTGAGAAGATTAGTTGCAACTGCACAGTACACAATCAGAAATATGTCCATTACATTAGTTTGTTGCTTCTTGCTAATGCATTAGAAAACAGTCCTACCAAACACATAAACTTATATACCTGAATTTCCAATATCTTTCTGTTTCCTTTGTGTATGTAGATTAGAACAGTTGTAAACATTAACAGAATAGTGGAAACAATAGCATTCCTGGTGCTTCTGTTCTGCTAATGTATCAACATAACAAACTGTCGATGTAATGTCATGTTTTGTCTGCAGAGACCAACAGGAGAGATCAGAGTCAGAGATTCTCAGCAGTCAATCTGTCCAGAGTCATCAAACAGACCTGTCCTCTATATTCAGAGTATTTGAACCTTTTAAGTACATTTGTTTCTGTTTACTTCAAGTAAAATAAATATTTCAATCTTTTATGTATTTGATAATATTGTTTGGATACATAATTAACTTTAATCGAGTCTTTGAAAATGTCTTTCTTTCAGTTACTTGAACAGAATATCATGGTATTTGTAAAGAAAGAGTTAAAGAGGTTCAAGACAATGCTGAGTTCAGATCTCCCAGAAGGATTTAAGAGTCAGATGGAGGTTGAGGAAGGTGTGGACCCTGAAGAGGAGAAGGAGAGCAGTGCCAAAGAGGGGGCTCTGAAGATCACACTGCATGTCCTGAGGAACATGAACCAGAAGGATCTTGCTGACACACTGGAGAAAAGTAAGAGTTGTCTGACTTTACTGTTGAATGTTCCAAATGATATTATAGTGACCTTGAGACAACGTATAACAACCTCTTCTGTGTTGAATAATTTAACATAGAAGAAAGAAAGAGACGAGAGACAGATACGTATCCACCTATTAATCCCTGTTGAAAGAAGCTTAAATCGTGATAACTTGCCATTCTCACAGTGAAAACAGCCCTAGATGCTTCTACAGATGTCTATATTACTTAATATAAGCACTGGCAGACTCAACCAATGATGTCCATGGCAGGTGTTGCTATGTATTTTGATTGGGCTCATCTGGACCAGATTTTCTGGCACTTCAATGTAGATTCAACTTCATTGTCATTGAACAGTACAACAAGTACAGTACAACAAAATGCAGTTATCATCTAACCAGAATGCAAATAGAAGAGGGTAGAACATTAACAAGTATTCAGTATGATGTATGTACAAGTGTTAACTATAATATATTAAGTAGTAAGTATAATGTATATGTAAAGTATATTGTATGTACAAGTGAGCTGTATAAATGCGGAATTAATGCAAGTGCAGATGACAGTTCTGAACCCCAGTTTGCTGCCTGTCTGGTTCTCTGAAACGTTGGACTGGGTTTTCTGGTCTTCTGTACCACCAGTACAACATGTCCTGTTCTGTAGACATGGTCTTTATTTATTCATGTTGTACCAGTCCAATATAACTGTCATTTGAAATAAACCCTGGTGTTGTAAGAAAACCTGTTGTTTTCATATGTTAATAATCTATTTTGATGGGTTTTCCCATAACATTTGTGTTTATATCAACATTGCAAAAATCCCATTTAGACAATATAGTTCAACCCTACTTACAATTCAGTAATATAAAAGAAATTACTGAAGAGATTGTGTTATTTATTAATTGATAAAACACTGTAACCATTTATAAAAATCATTATTAATATCATCTGGGTTATTTATTTCAGATGAACGTGCTGTGATTTGCCAACATGATCTCAAATCTAACCTGAAGAAGAAGTGTCTGTGTTTATTTGAGGGTATCGCTAAACAAGGAAACCCAACACTTCTCAATAAGATCTACACAGAGCTCTACATCACAGAGGGTGGAAGTGGAGGAGTCAATGATGAACATGAGGTGAGACAGATTGAGACAACAACCAGGAAACAAGCAAGACCAGAGACAGCAATCAGATGTAATGATATCTTCAAACCCACACATGGACAAGACAAACCTATCAGAACTGTGATGACAAATGGAGTGGCTGGAATTGGAAAAACAGTCTCTGTGCAGAAGTTCATTCTGGACTGGGCCGAAGGAAAAGCCAACCAGGAAGTCCAGTTTGTATTTCCACTCCCTTTTAGGGAGTTGAATTTAATGAAAGGTGATAGACTCAGTTTAATTCAACTCATCAATCAATTCGCAGTTGAAACCAATAAAGCAAGAATCTCTAACTACAGAAAATATAAAGTTGTGTTCATCTTTGATGGTCTGGATGAGTGCCGACTGCCCCTTGACTTCAAGAACAACAAGAGCTGTTGTGATGTGACAGAGTCAACCTCAGTGGATGTGCTGCTGACAAACCTCATCAAGGGAAATCTGCTTCCCTCTGCTCTCCTCTGGATAACTACCAGACCTGCAGCAGCCAATCAGATCCCTTCAGGATTTGTTGACCTGGTGACAGAAGTGAGAGGGTTCAATGACCCACAAAAAGAGGAGTACTTCAGGAAGAGATTCAGTGATGAGGACCTGGCCAGCAGAATCATCTCACACATAAAGACTTCAAGGAGCCTCCACATCATGTGTCACATACCAGTCTTCTGTTGGATCGTTGCTACAATCCTTGAGTACATGTTGACTACAGATGATAAAGTAGAGCTGCCCAAGACCCTAACAGACATGTACTCACACTTCCTTGTTTTCCAGTCCACACACAGGAATGTAAAGTATGATGGGAAAAAAGAGACAGATGCACACTGGAATAAAGAGAGCATTCTGACACTGGGAAAACTGGCTTTTCAACAGCTTCATAAAGGCAATCTGATTTTCTATGAAGTAGATTTGAAAGAGTGTGGCATTGATATCAATGAAGCATCAGTGTACTCAGGAGTCTGTACATAGATCTTTAAAGAGGAATGTGTGCTGAATCAGGACAAGGTGTTCTGCTTTGTCCATCTGAGTATTCAGGAGTGTCTAGCTGCTCTCTACGTGTTTCTTTCATTCAACAACAACAATAAGAATCTAATGGATGAGAAACAATCAACCTTCTTAACACATCCACTCTGGACAAAACCTGAAATAGATTTTCACAAGACTGCTGTGGATGAAGCCTTCGAGAGTAAGACTGGACACCTGGACCTTTTCCTTCGCTTCCTTCTGGGTCTCTCACTGGAGTCAAATCAGAAGCATTTACGAGGTCTACTGACAACGACCACAATCAGCTCACAGAGCCATGCAGAAACTGTCCGGTACATCAAGGAGAAGATCAGGATGAATCCCTCTTCAGAGAGGTGCATCAATCTGTTCCACTGTCTGAATGAACTGAATGACCGTTCTCTAGTGGAGGAGATCCAGAGATACCTGAGTTCAGGACGTCTCTCCAGAGAAGAACTGTCACCTGCACTGTGGTCAGCTCTGGTCTTTGTGTTACTGACTTCAGAAGAGGAGATTGATGTGTTTGACCTGAAGAAATACTCCACATCAGAGGAAGGTCTTCTGGGGTTGATGCCTGTGGTCAAAACCTGTAGAACTGCTCTGTAAGTACAGGAATGCAAATTACCCCCCCCCACACACACACACAATATCGCTTTTTACATCTACATTATGTTTACTGACATAAAAAAAACTAGTGATTTTCTATATAGAAAGTTACATTCGTGTTTCATACAGTGGGGCAAAAAAAGTATTTATTCAGCCACCAGTTGTGCAACTTCTCCCACTTAAAAAGATGAGAGAGGCCTGTAGTTTTCATCATAGGTACAGTTCTACTATGAGAGACAAATGTTTTTTTTTTTTTTTTGAGAATCACATTGAGGGATTCTTTGTGAATTTATTGGATAATTCCTCTGTAAAATAAGTATTTGGTCACCTACAAACAAGCAAGATTTCTGGCTCTCACAGACCTGTAACTTCTTCTTTGAGGAAGCTCCTCTATTATCCAACTGATACCTGTATTAATGGCTCCTGTTTGAACTTGTTGTCAGTATAAAAGACTCCTGTCCACAACCTCAAACAGTCACACTCCAAACTCCACTATGGCCAAAACCAAAGAGCTGTCAAAGGACACCAGAAACAAAATTGTAGACCTTCACCAGGCTGGGAAGACTGAATCTGCAATATGCAAGCAGTTTGGTGTGAAGAAATAAACTGTGGGAGCAATTATAAGAAATTGGAAGACATACAAGACCACTGATAATCTCCCTCGATCCGGGGCTCCAAGCGAGATCTCACCCTGTGGGGTCAAAATGATCCAGAACCACACGGGGGGACCTAGTGAATGACCTGCAGAGAGCTGGGACCAAAGTAACAAAGGCTACTATCAGTAACACACTACGCCGCCAGGGACTCAAATCCTGCAGTGCCAGACGTGTCCCCCTGCTTAAGCCAGTAAATGTCCAGGCCCATCTGAGGTTTGCTAGAGAGCATTTTGATGATCCAGAAGAGGACTGGGAGAATGTCATATGGTCAGATGAAACCAAAATGGAACTTTTTGGTAAAAACCCAACTCGTGGTGTTTCGAGGAGAAAGAATGCTGAGTTTCATCCAAAGAACACCACTGTGAAGCACGGGGGTGGAAACATCATGCCTTGGGGTTTTAATACAAAGGGACCAGGACGACTAATCCGTGTAAAGGAAAGAATGAATGGGGCCATGTATCTTGAGATAGTGAGTAAAAATCTCCTTCCATCAGCAAGGGCTTTGAAGATGAAACGTGGGTGGGTCTTTCAGCATGACAATGATCCCAAACACACTGCCCGGGCAACAAAGGAGTGGCTTCGTAAGAAGCATTTCAAGGTCCTGGAGTGGCCTAGCCAGTCACAGGATCTCAACCCCATAGAAAGTCTTTGGAGGGAGTTGAAAGTCTGTGTTGCCCAGTGACAGCCCCAAAACATCACTGCTCTAGAGGAGATCTGCATGGAGGAATGGGCCAAAATACCAGCAACAGTGTGTGAAAACCTTGTGAAGAATCTCAGAAATGTTTGACCTCTGTTATTGCCAACAAAGGGTATATAACAAAGTATTGAGATTAACTTTTGTAATTGACCAAATACTCATTTTATACTCACCATAATACTCACTATAATTTACCAATAAATTCATTACAAATCCTCCAATGTGAATTTCTGGATTTTTATTTCTCTTTTTATCTCTCATAGTTGAAGTGTACCTATGATCAAAATTACAGGCCTCATCTTTTTAAGTGGGAGAACTTGCACGATTGGTGGCTGACTTTTTTCCCCACTGTATATACAGTATAGGCACTGTCAGTTTTATCAGTATTCGCCTTAGGTAAAGTTGACATGACAATGATGTATATAGAGGATATTCTAATGTTATTGTGAACTATTGTTCTGTTTGTGACAAGACGATAATCTCTCTTTTTAGACTGTCAGGTTGTAGAATCACAGAGAAAGGCTGTGCTTCTCTGGTCTCAGCTCTGAAATCAAACCCCTCACACCTGAAAGAACTCGATCTGAGTAACAATCAGCCAGAGGATTCAGGAGTGATTGAACTCTCTGCTTTGCTGAAGGATCCACAATGTAGACTGGAGACTCTGAGGTGAGTAATAGCAGTTTATTTATATTTAATATGACATAGTGATCATCAACATTATGATAATACAACAGAGGTGTTACACTACAACAAGGGACTACAAACAGCTGCTGTTGTCAATTTGTGAACCTCCACCAGCCCTGAGCTCCCAGCAGGAAAAAGTCCCCAACCACCTGGTGAAGTCCACTGTTCACTGGTACAATAGAAATGTTCACTGCTCTTCTATAATCAAACCAGCATGAAAATATAAACCATTTTATGTTTTTTTAGCAATGATTCAGTAATATGTGTGATCACCTGGCCACCTTAAAGGCATTAAACTTTCAGTTCATGAAATAACATGATATCTAACTAAGGAATGTAATCAGGGAAACTACACAACTCTGTGGTCTCCAGTAGCTAGTTTGTCTCTATATTCATACCTTTGAACAAACCGTTTTCAACACAACAATCAATGGAAGTGATCTTCTACATCTGGGTTATTTAGACAATATGTTTTTTGGGGAGAACATGGTCTGAATCCATCAGCTAGTTATTATTTTTCTGACCATCGGTCCCAGAGTCTGAGGAAGTCAGATGAGGTCTGCCTTTCCATACAGCTGTGAGTGAGATACACTCACCGAAAGGATAATTAAATTATTACGGTTTAAGCAGTTTTGAGCGTGGCATGGTTGTTGGTGCCAGACTGGCCAGTCTGAGTATTTCACAATCTGCTCAGTTACTGGGATTTTCACGCACAACCATTTCTAGGGTTTACAAAGAATGGTGTGAAAAGGGAAAAACATCCAGTATGCGGCAGCCCTGTGGGTGAAAATGCCTTGTCGATGCTAGAGGTCAGAGGAGAAGAGAGCAAGAGCTCACCACAATAGGATAGTTGAAGACTGGAAAAATTTTGCCTGGTCTGATGAGTCTCAATTTCTGTTGAGACATTCAGATGGTAGAGTCAGAATTTGGCGTAAACAGAATGAGAACATGGATCCATCATGCCTTGTTACCACTGTGCAGGCTGGTGGTGGTGGTGTAATGGTGTGGGGGATGTTTTCTTGGCACACTTTAGGCCCCTTAGTGCCAATTGGGCATCATTTAAATGCCACGGCCTACCTGAGCATGGTTTCTGACCATGTCCATCCCTTTATGGCCACCATTTACCCATCCTCTGATGGCTACTTCCAGCAGGATAATGCACCATGTCACAAAGCTCGAATTATTTCAGATTGGTTTTGTCGTGAAAAATCAACCACTGTTCAATAAAAACAAATGCACTTATACTCAGGACTTTGTGAATCCAATAGACTTTAATGAAAATCATACAATAATGACAGACATTAATGCCAGGTCCTTCTGCAGATACACCCCTAATGTTCTGAGTCCAGACCATGGCTTTTATACAGAACTTTCACACATTACGCCATCTGACTTTGTCTGGTTGGCAACCCCCCTGAGTGGGGTGCGCTTCTTATCTTCTACCTCCCTGAATGCTTGTAATTTGCGACAGTAATTTGCATCCTCCTTATGGTTCCTACTTGGGTCATGTCCATCATTGTCCACAAAGTAAGTTTTACGTTAAGCTCATGGGCCACACTCAGGTCATCTCTTATCACAGAGTACACTTTATGACCAGCTCATGGGCCAAACTCTGGACACCCCAACAGTGGATACAAAGGCAGTAAACTTTAGTAATGCCCCTCTCTGGGCTCAAGGTAAATGCCTGCTCATGTCTATCTCTCAGCATAAGACACATATATTATGATGAACATAAACATTATCTCTATGTGTAATTCATCCTATCTCAGAAGAAATTTACTGTCAATGTGGATTCCACATTAATATGTTTATTATAAAACTACATGATTATACATTGCACATTAATATTTTCATATGTATAAGGTTATTTTTGCATTTTATAGAATTATCCCCACAGTTTCTTGAACAGGACAATGAGTTCACTGTACTAAAATGGCCCCCACAGTCACCAGATCTCAACCCAATAGAGCATCTTTTGGATGTGGTGGAACAGGAGCTTCGCCCTGGATGTGCATCCCACAAATCTCCATCAACTGCAAGATGCTATCCTATCAATATGGGCCAAAATTTCTAAAGAATGCTTTCATCACCTTGTTGAATCAATGCCACGTAGAATTAAGGCAGTTCTGAAGGCGAAAGGGGGTCAAACACAGTATTAGTATGGTGTTCCTAATAATCCTTTAGGTGAGTGTATATACCATGTTGCTACCCTGAAGAAGACAGCTTGTTTGTAGAAACGTTGGTATGAAATTACATTATTGCATCTAAGCGTAGTACTGCACCTTTCTTATCCTTTACTGTGTGAGAGATGTAACTTTATCATAGTGGATCACTGTTACAGTAATTAAAGTTACAGTGTGACGACTGTGTATAATGAAACAGTCCTCTCCAAAAGTATTGAAATGGAAAGACAAAGTCCTTTGTTTTTGTTGGTCACTGAAGACATTTGGGTTTAAGATGAGTGTGAGACAAGAGTTCAGAATTTCAGCTTTAATTTCCTGGTATTCATATCTATATGTGTTAAACAACAGTTTGTTTTAAACAACGGTGTTTCTAAGAGATCAAATGTAATGGAACAAATAATCTTAAATAACATTTAATATTTGGTGGCATAACCTTTGCTTGCAAGAACTGCCTCATGCCTGCGAACCATCGACATCACCAAACTGTTGCATTCTTCATTTGTGATGCTATTCCAGGCTTTTACCACGGGCTTCTTTCAGTTCTTGTTGGTTTTGGGGTGTTTCTCCCTTCAGTCTCCTCTTAAGGAGGTGAAATGCATGCTCTATTTGGTTAGGGTCAGGTGATTGACTTGGCCAGTCTAAAACATTCCACTTTTTTCATCATCTTTGTCTTTTTATAAAATTCCTGCAACTCCTCCCCTCACACACACACACACACACACACACACACACACACACACACACACACAGATGTATTCACACAGATGAACTACACTACTGTATATTTATTGACTGAGTAGGAAGTTACATTCTAGTGTCATGTTTTGGCAATGGTCGTTTTTAAAGTTTGTCCTAAAGTAAAGCTAACATGACTATGATCTAATATATTGAAGATATTATAATGCTATTCTGAACTATTGTTCTGTTTGTAACATAATGATAATCTCTCTCCAGACTGTCAGGTTGTAAAATCACAAAGAAAGGCTGTGCTTCTCTGGTCTCAGCTCTGAAGTCAAACCCCTCACATCTGAAAGAACTGGATCTGAGTAACAATGACCTGAAGGATACAGGAGTGGGGAAGCTCTCTGCTCTGCTGAAGGACCCACAATGTAGACTGGAGACTCTGAGGTGAGTAACACAATTGAACTCAGAAAAATAAACCTGACAACAACACAACAGAGGGGCAGCACAACAAAAGGGGAAAACAGATTTCTACTGTTTCCACCACCACTTGTTCTGAGCTGCCAGCAGGTCCAAGCCTCCATCCCTGGTAAAGACCAAACCCTGTCAGACATCCCAGAAGGCCTGGAAGGAAACACACCTCAACTAACAGGACCACCATCACAAACAGAATCATATTCTTACATAATAAATAATCACATATTACAAAGTCTGTCAGACATTATAACTAATGTTCATTCCAGCCCTCTGATGTCCACTGATCCACCATTCATTCCCAGTATATTATTATTACACTCTTTCTTTATGAAGACATCCCTTCATTCTACCATGTTGTCTCATAGGGACTTGAACTTCCCATCTGTTACATTTCTTCATGAATTGTCTGGTTACATCATACTGATGCTGTCCAGGGATCCATCATAGTACAGAGT
>JACXGJ010016044.1:0-12768 GCA_016801105.1 Esox niger
GACTGGGAGCTCTGACTGGGAGCTCTGACTGGGAGCTCTGACTGGGAGCTCTGACTGGGAGCTCTGACTGGGAGCTCTGACTGGGAGCTCTGACTGGGAGCTCTGACTGGGAGCTCTGACTGGGAGCTCTGACTGGGAGCTCTGACTGGGAGCTCTGACTGGGAGCTCTGACTGGGAGCTCTGACTGGGAGCTCTGACTAGTGCAGACATTAATCGCTAACCTAACTACATTTCACAGGAGGCGTGTGAGTGGAGGACGACTCATAGAAATGTCTGGAGTAGAGTAGATGGAATGGAAACCATGGGTTTGATACCATTCTGTTCTGGCCATTAGAATTAGCCTGTCCTCCCCACTTAAGGCCACACCAGCCGGCTGAGCTACAGGCTTACATAGAACTCCTGACTAGTGACATTTGGCTCCAAGGGTCTTCTTTTATTGTGATTTTGAAATAAGTGAATTCATGCAGGGTTGCTGGTGCTCTGTCCCCAGTGAATAAACACAATGTATTGATCATTTGTCTTTCTCAGGGCATGCCAGGGGATACCAAGAATGCCAAGAAGAAGAACAACAAGAAGACCAATAAGAACAAGAGCAGCGTGAGCAGGGCCAATAAGAAGAAGCCTGGGATGCCGAATGTAGCCAATGACCTGTCCCAGAAGCTCTATGCCACACTGGAGAAGCACAAAGAGGTATGCCTTTCTTTGAGGTTAAAATGCAAGTCGTCCTGTTCGTATTTTTATTTCCTAATCATATCAGAATGTTTTATTTGTATGGACTGTGTGGTAATGTCTCTTTGCTTTTTAGTGTTAAGGTGTGGGTCGGGTTAGCATTGAAGGGATGTAGTGGTACTGAAATATATTTTGGGTTCTCACTAAGATATAGATTTGAGATTTGTGTGTGTTTTACAACGGAATGTCCCTCTACCTCTCCTCCAGGTTTTCTTCGTGATCCACCTGCACTCACCCCAGGTGGCCAACACCCTGCCACCCATCTCGGACCCAGATGCCCTCCTGACCTGTGACCTGATGGACGGCCGCGACGCCTTCCTCACCCTGGCCCGGGACAAGCACTGGGAGTTCAGCTCCCTGAGAAGGTTTCCATTCAGCATTGTCTCGGGCAGTTACACGCATCCGCCCCGACGGCTGGGCCCGACGGCTTTCTAACCTGTGACCACCTCCTCTTCCCTGCAGGTGCAAGTGGAGCACCATGTGCATGCTGGTGGAGCTCCACAATCAGGGCCAGGACCGCTTCGTCTACACCTGCAACGTGTGCAAGCACCACGTGGAGACGCGCTGGCACTGCACTGTCTGCGAGGTGAGATGCGCCGCGGCATTGTGGGCCACCGTGGCCTTCCGGGAGACCTGTCTCCTAAAGAGATACAATAAGACAAAGTAGGGTGGAGGTGGTCGTGGAATTCGTGACCCAAGTAACGTAGTCGTGTAGCCAGGGCGGTGTACGGGACATTGTTCTCCAGGTGTTCTCCTAACGTGTTCATGCGAACCTCCTCTCTCCTCCCCAGGACTTTGACCTGTGCATCAACTGCTACAACGTCAAGGGCCACGAGCACCAGATGGTGAAGTGGGGCCTGGGTCTGGACGACGACAACAGTGGCGCGGGCGGCGCCGGCGAGGCCTCCAAGTCCCCGCAGGAGTCGCGCCGCCTCAGCATCCAGCGCTGCATCCAGTCCCTGGTTCACGCCTGCCAGTGCCGCAACGCCAACTGCAGCCTCCCGTCCTGCCAGAAGATGAAGCGCGTGGTGCAGCACACCAAAGGTGAGGAGGTGGCCTCCCGCTGCGTTCCGGAGGGGGGGGGGGGCTGAAAGAAATGCACACCTCTCTGTGTCTCTGGACAGTGATGACAATATTGTGTTTGCCCTCCGTCTCAGGTTGCAAGAGGAAGACCAATGGCGGCTGCCCGGTGTGCAAGCAGCTGATCGCCCTGTGCTGCTACCATGCCAAGCACTGCCAGGAGAACAAGTGCCCCGTGCCCTTCTGCCTGAATATCAAGCACAAGCTCCGCCAGCAGCAGCTCCAGCACCGCCTCCAGCAGGCCCAGATGATGAGGAGGCGCATGGCCACCATGCAGGGCCGAGCCATGCAGCAGAGCCTTCCGTCCCCGCCCCAGGCCCCTGCCCCCCCCTCCCACTCGCAGCCCAACACCCCGCAGACCCCGCAGATTTCCGGCCAGCCGCAGACTCCCGGCAGCGCGGGTCTGTCCCCAGCGTTCACCCCTCGCAACGGCCAGTCGTCTTCCCAGGGCAAGGGAGGGCCCCAGGCGTCCCCCCTGCACCAGCAGCAGTCCCCCCTCCCCCAGCCACAGCCGCAACCGCCCCAGCCGCCGCAACCGCCCCAACAGGCCCCACCTCCCGGTGCAGTCAAGATGGCGCGGCACATTGAAATGGTGGCCCAGGCGCAGCAGAACCAGCAGAACTACCGGGTCAACATGAACGGCCTTAACCACCAGAACGCACCGCCTCACCCACAGCAGCAACAGCAGCAGCGCATGTCGGGACCCATGCAGCTGGTGGGACCCAGAGGACCCCAGGTCATGCCTCAGCCAATGGCCTCAGGGCAGTGGCCCGGTGCTGGGGGAGCCCAGCCTGGACAACCGGGTGGTGGTGTCCCGCCCCAGGTGGGTCAGGCCCAGCAGGGTATCCCAATGCAGCGACCTCCAATGATGTCTGCCCAGGTGCAGACCCAGAGAATGCATGTCCCCCAGCCGGCGGGTCCCAGGCCCCAAACGCCGCCCCAGAGACCTGGGGCCATCGCCCCCAATGCCCTCCAAGACCTCCTGAGGACCCTAAAGTCACCCAGCTCGCCCCAGCAGCAGCAGCAGGTCCTCAACATCCTCAAGTCCAACCCCCAGCTCATGGCAGCGTTCATTAAGCAGAGGACGGCCAAATACCATGCCAGCAACCAGCCACAGCAGCAACCGCCGCCGGGCATGATTGGAGGCCAGCCATCGATGCAGGCCATGGCGACCATGCAGGCAGGCCAGAGGCCCGGGATGCCCCCCCAGCAGCCCCAGCAGCCTGCCTCCCAGGGGATGGCAGCACTTGGACCCCAGGGGCAGCTCATGAACCCAGGACACAACCCCCAGGCCAGCACCACCCACTTGCAGGAGCACTACCGGAGACAGCTCCTCCGCCTGCAGCAGCAGCAGCAGGCCCACCCTGGCCAGTTCACTCCCCAGGCTCCGGGCCAGGCCCCCAGCTATTCCCAGCTCCGCATGCAGCAACAGCACCTTGCCATGCAGAGTCAGCTCCCTCCCATGGCCCAGATGGGTCAGCCCGGCATGGGCATGGACCCCGCCGCCCAGAACCTCCTGCATCAGCGGATGCTCCAGCAGCAGCAGGTCGGGAGTAGTCCAGTGCAGCCCAGCCCCACTATGAGTCCCCAGGCCCACCTGCTGGCCGGCCAGCCCCAGCCTGGAGCTCACCTGCCCGGCCAGTCCCCCATGGCCAATGCCCTTTCCAACCGATCCCCTGCCCCCATCCCTGTCCAGTCGCCCTGCCCGCCCTCGCAACAGCCCCCGCATTCCAGTCCCTCGCCCCACGTCCAACCCCAGCCCTCACCCCACTCGGGGTCGCCTCACCCGGGCTTGGTCGGGCCCATGCCGGGCTCCCTGGACCAGAGCCACTTGGCCACGGCGGAGCAGAGCGCCATGCTGTCACAGATAAACACGCCCAACAGAGGGGGCCTGAACAGTGACCTGGGCATGGTGGGGGATACCACGGGAGATACGCTGGAGAAGTTTGTGGAGAGGTTGTAGCATTAATCTGAAGACTTGGCCACACCCCCAAATGGCATCCTATTCCATGTCCAGTGCACTACTTTTGATCAGAGCCCATATGGTGTGTGCTATAGTGCACTATTTGGGATTGAGCCAGAAACACACCAGTCTCCCCCTCCCCCATATCTTCCACTAATGTACTCAGACTTGGGCCCTGCCCAATTTCGGTGGACTTTGGTTCTTTCTAAAGTATGAAAATGATTTTTTTCTTTTTTGTACTGACATGTAAAAAGTTTCAAGAGATGTATGATAAACGGGGGATAAAATCAAATGGGATGAAATTAAAAAGGTCCATACTTTAGGGGGGATGTTTATGTTTCCTTAACTAAGTGTCTGGTGTTTCTTCTTTATGAGTTGAGGGATTTTTCAAATTGCTGTTTAAAAGAAATTTAAATCACAAAGAATATATATATTTTTTGGTTGACACCAAAATGTGCTCAAATACGTTACTGTTTTATTTGTACTTCTTTGGTTTTGCGGTATGATTTCATGCCTTTAATTTTCTTTTTTGAAAGAAAATTGACAAAACGAATTATTATTCATACATTTTATTTTGTACCTTACTGAGAAAATGTTAAGCATTTTTCTTTGTGTGTATGTGTGTTAAGACTGTAAAACGTTTTTTTTTCTGGGTATCGGATAGGTTTGTTTTTCGGTTTTGGAGCTCTTCTGATTCCTGGGACGTTTTGAAGGGTTAACGGCACCCCATTCTCCGTATTGTCTCGGGCAGTGTTAGGGGGCATGGCGCCATTTCAGATGGAAGCCCTGACATTTATCTAGTGTTGTACCATTTTACAGGTAAGCCTACTGCTAGGGACACTTCCTTTCTCTTGTTGTAAGGTGCGTTTGAAGAGAACTATCTTGTGTTGCAGTAGGAAACGGAATACACAAGTCTGTGTACGCAAGCATGTACGCAGAAACACAACAAAACAATATCACAATAGCTTGGAAAACTGAATCTGTCTTCGCAAATCTGGAAGATTGTTCTTTTGTCGTTTAAAAAATGTTTTCAAATAAACTGCTTTCGTACAGCAGATACGTAAAGTATAAAGAGGTAGGGAACTGAAGAGAACAGACGAACACGCCGATCCCGAGGGGAGTTGGGGGCTCACCAGTTCACCAGTTGTTTGTAAAAGAAAAATAAATGAATAGTCCCGATGTCTCTGAACCGGTCATCCTCATTCCTCTCAATAAGAAAACTTGAAGAAAATTTGGGGTGGGTTACGTTCTTCTAGCTCCCTATTGTAAATCATGCAAGTTGTAAGCAGAAGTACTATAAATATAAGGAAGAGAATTAAATCACTGTATAAACTGGTTAAAGACTCATTTCTTACTTATATACCATATTGTTAAATAAACTGTGCAACAGACAACACTTGAGTTGTACATATGCGTCTGTGGTTCTCGTGGTGTCGGTGCCAGAAACTCACCCGAAGTTTTTGTTAGAACATATGTGTCTCAGTAAAAGGGTAATGTAGGTGTTCAATCTGGGTTGCATAATGACGACGACGAAAGACCAAGAACACTTCACTTACACGAGTCTACGCATAATACAATTATAACCCCTAGTTTACGCGAAAACACAAAGTAATGTACGTCTCTACGTTGCATTGTGGGTCAAAAATACCACAATAATGTTTGATGGAAGACGAGAAGGCGCTTACGCGATAAGGCCGCATGTATCGTTGGCATATGATACCTCTGCTACCCAATGTCACTGGATTTTTTTAGCATCTCTTTCCGTTAATGAATTTGGGGGGGTTCTGTTGGTGCACTGTCTGCATTCTAGAATTATTTAAGTTGTGAGTCGTGCGAGAGCAATGAACTGATCATCATTCGGCAGCAACCTTCATGAAAAGTTGAACAACCTAATTTCCCCTTGGCTACAGTTTGTTTGGTTTGGCTTCCCAATGTACTATATTGGGTAACACTAATGAAATATGTTTCTTGGGAAAGAAAGCTTTTGGCACAACCTCATTGTCTATGCATTACATTTATTAAAAATCCTCATTCAGCGAGGTCAAGTCGATACTCATCAACCATTTCCTCTGACCTCCAGACATTCTTACCAATAATATCAGCTATTTTGCCCAAGATCCAAATCAAGCGCAGCCAGAGCAACCTATTTTTTACAGTAACGTTTGTTATATTTTCAACAATTCAGCTAATGTGTCATTACAGGATTTTCTAAAATACGTTAGTGTTCTATATGCCATTACAAACACCCCACTCCCCGCCACCTCCCAAGTATTTTAACCCTAGTGGTTATCAGGCTTAATATACCCTCGAGGGGTCCCCGTTAGACGTTTTTGTTGGCCATGACTGCTGCCTTTTTCGTAGCTAACGCGGAAAGTTGGATATGATTCACGGGAACCATAGTTTGGTGGGCTCGGTGGTGTTAATAAAATGCTGTTGGTCTATTTGTGAGAGGGCCTAGGATTCCTGGTAAGAGCCGTATATTTTTTATACACCTTTACCCTATTCTTCTATAATTAAAAGCTATTTACAAATGCAATAACTTATTACCGTAGCGGACATGTATGGATTGCTGTTATGACCTCCCGGCTCTACCAAGGAACTTTTAAGAAACCCATTAGACAGCATTGTAAAAGTTGTGTGAATATTCGTTGGTCGTTTTCTATAGTAAAATAATCAACTGAGCAACAAATCTGATGCACTGCAATTTCGCGTAAAATAATATTGTCCCCACCTTCATAGTTGATGAGTACGGCCCAATGTTTTTGGACAAAACATTTCAAATGCTGGCTAACTGTAAGAAATTGTTTCTGAACAATTCTGAATAATCATGTCCTTACGGCAAGTCACTGGAGCGCCCAAGTTTTCATGAAAAGTGCATTATATTAATACAATTATACATTACTTGAAGTATATGCACACATTATACACATATATACTACATTCTGCTTTTATTGTTTTTTTTCTTACCATTTCTTAACTAATCAGTGCATGCTTTTTGGAGTTATACAAACAACAACCCTTTGCGCGCAGTAAAAAAAAGGGGGGTTCTACGATTTTGTCGTCTATTCACTTGAGGAAAAAGTCAGTTATCGTCACCTATATTGACACTTATTGCATCAGTGTTATTCCCGTTTAAAAGGAAAACGAACATTTTGACATGACATTCGATTGCGTTGGCAGTGTAAAGTTCGTCTTCAGTCTCACTAGCAATTAATAAATTATTAAAATTCCAGGTAGTAAATAGATAGCCATCATTACTAACATGCTGTTAAAACGGCAGTGGCGAAAGCCAAACAGTCCATATATGCTATTTAGGGTGCAAGTAAACTTCATAAGAAACCTTAATCGGTTGACTACAATGCTTAATGGTGTCTAGTGAAATATTAAAACTTGGCATGATGGCAACCAGATCTAATGTTGAGACGCAATTTCATGACTATGTCGTCTGTCCCTGTCGGTAATAATCCTGGCATACTAGTTTACTCTGTACTAAATAGTAAGTACTTTACCATTATCCGGAAGTACGTACTTGTAGTACGCGAATTGAGATTGAGACCTTACGTCAAAAGTCTGTTGTCACGTGACCAGTACCATCCAGGAGAAAGCGGTCTGTTTTGAAAGCATATTACGATGTTATCTCGTAATAGACTCTTCTAATGCTATTGCATCGCACTCGTCTGCTTCATTTTCGAGTAGTTATGACACCGGAACTCGAATCATGCAGGTTGTATGGGCTGAATAGGAATTTTCAAATGAACAAATGAACCAGACGTTAAACACGTTAGCTAGCTAGCTAATTACATATACTGTATAACATTCGCCACCATGGATAGTGATCCGTTTTATCCACTACAGTATTGTAGCTAGTAAATGAAGGCAGCAAGCTAGCTATCCAGTTTACCGAAACGCAGACAAAAGTTGTTACGATGGACGACTCAGATCAAGACTTCGTAGACCTGTGCTCCAAACTGCTTAAACGAGTCCGTAGGAAAGCTGGCGAAACCGTGTCGGAGAGGAAGAGGAATGTCGCAGAGCCGTCGTCTCAGGACCTTTCCAAAGCCTTCTCCGTCGCCAAGAGGCAGACGATTAGGAGGAAGAACAATGCTGAAATAACTTTCAAAGGACCTCTGGGTAGCAGCGTAAAAACCCAACCCGTTTGTGATCAACCTAACCTAGTTCCCTCTAATTTAGACAAATCTAAACCGGCATTGGTAATTGGAGTCACTGAAGTTGGTAATGGGGAGAATTCAAAGAGAGCGAAAGACAAAGTACTACGCAGGATGCAGCAGTTCAAGAGAGCCAGTCCACAGAAGCTCATGCATGGTGTGAGGAATCCGCTCGCCGAGACAGAGGACATCAGTGTCACACTGCCACAATGTACAGGTGAGGTCCTATCACATCGTACATGTCAGTTCTCCCAATCTCTCTCTGTGTGTGTGTGTGTGTGTGTGTGTGTGTGTGTGTGTGTGTGTGTGTGTGTGTGTGTGTGTGCGCACTCCATATGCAAAATGCTCACAGAGTCTGTGCTTTACACATTGCTCTCACTAAGAATTCATGTCCGCTCACACAACCCTTCTGTTCAGAGCCTTCAACCTCTGCCTCCCTCCACTCGCCTGGATCCGCCTCAACTCCCATACCGGCGCACCCCCAGATGGAGGACTCAGACGAGACCGTGGCCCTTCGTCTACAGGAGGAGCTGGACAGAGAGGCTCAGAGTGGGGCGGTGGACCTGGGGCAGGCTGGCCTGTTCTTCTGTCAGCTCTGTCAGAGAGACCTGTCAGCCTTGAGCCCAGCAGGACGCACACAACACATCAACAGGTGTTGATACTGACTCACACACATTGATACCTACATGTGCGACAACACATCCATTCAAAAAATATTTATTTTATCTATTCAGTGTTTTCAGATCGGTGTATGTTATTAAAAGACATCCCGTGTCTCTTGGCCCAGGTGTTTAGACGAAAGCGAGGACAGTACCGCGACCCACGCTCCCCCCCGCGTCCCAGAGTGCCCCATCTGTGGTAAACGGTTCAAGTCCCCGAAGAGTCGCACGGTCCACCTAAAGCGCTGCTCCTCATCTATGGGCGTGGCCCCCGCATTGCTGCTGCAGGCTGTGCAGAGACAGGCCACTGAGGCCCTGACTGACAACACTGCCAACCAACCGTGAGTCAGTCCCCACCTACTAGTAACACAGACCTGTGTGCAGCATCGGGAGCCTTTGTGTTGCACTCCGAGGTCATAGTCGAAAACCTGCATTGTTCAAATGTTGGAAGGAAGGGCCAACAAGGTGGTCCAGTCGTCTTAAGTCTCTGTTTCTGTGCAAACACACTACGACAGCATGGGTTCGATTCCAGCTCAGCGCTGCTGATATTCATTTACTCGGTTATATTCTATTCTTGCGTAACGCTCTCTTCCCCTTAAGTCCGCAGGTTGGGGGCTCCAAGCGTAAAGGCCCTCCGGACCCCAGCCTCCCCACCAGGAAGAAGCCCAGGAGGAAGCATCGTGGCCTGGACGAAGATACGATGGTGGCCTTGGCCCTCTCTCGTTCTCTCCTGGAGCAAGAGAAAGAGCGGGAGAGAGTAATGAAGAGGGAGATGGAGGGAGTGGGAGGGCAGCAGCCCCCAGCCCTCCTCCCCCACCTTTCTCTGTCCCCACTGAAGTGGAGAGCTGAGACAAGTAAGAGTTTTGGCGGTCATGTGCAGTGAATTCCAAACATATGTGGAACATTACACTTATTACAGAGTTATTGCATATCATTGCCTGTTATTGGCTGATGTTTGCTGGTTGATTTATATCGTTGCCTATTATTGGCTGATATTTGCTGGTTGATTTATATCGTTGCCTGTAATTGGCTGGTTGATTTATATCGTTGCCTGTTATTGGATGATATTTGCTGGTTGATTTATATCGTTGCCTGTAATTGGCTGATATTTGCTGGTTGATTTATATCGTTGCCTGTAATTGGCTTATATTTGCTGGTTGATTTATATCGTTGCCTGTAATTGGCTGATATTTGCTGGTTGCTTTTATATCGTTGCCTGTAATTGGCTGATATTTGCTGGGTGATTTATATCGTTGCCTGTAATTGGCTGATATTTGCTGGTTGATTTATCTGTGCATCCCTAACTAGAATCAAGTCTAGACTTTCCGACAGCTGTCCTGTTCATGCACTTGTAATGTAAGAAGCTGTGAAATGTTCAAACAAAGCGGTCTTTAAAACGGCCAGTTATTTCCAACCCATTGTGCCTTTGTCTGAATATTTATTGATAGATTTTTAGCTTGTTGCGTCATCATGCAGCAGTACGATGGCCCAAAACGCAGTGCCGTAACAACAAAGGCATTTCTCAGGGCCCCAAAGCAGAAAGTTATCGACCGGCCAAGTCAGTCACCCAATCTGAGTCAATTTAGCATCCCTTACACCAGAGACTGCGGGCAAGTACACCCCAAAATAAGCAGGAAAAGGCCTTCAGTACAGGAGGTTTATGTACCAAACCTGCTTTAAGTCTTTCTTCTGGTATAGATGAAAATGACATCGGAATTATAGAAAAGTCTTCAGTTCAATCCGATTGTCATTCTATCATTTTAAATGCAATACATGATGGCAGGACATCAGAGTACCTATCTTAACTAAAGTCCACTTGTTACCAGTCACAGGCAAGGGGCGGGGCAAGAGGAAAAAGGGTGTGGTGTCTCGCCCCCCTCCTCTCCTCCTGGTCCAGGACCCAGAGGAAGCCATGAGACGACTGCAGGTGCGCGTGACTACCCTCCTCCTTTGTCCCCGTGCTCCCTCGCCCCCCACCCCGACCCGCTGTCCCAGCTCCCTGACTTCCTGTGGTGGCGCAGCCCTCTGGCAGAAGAGTACATTGCTGGGTGGAGGGTCAAAGGTCATCTCGGAGTTCTACACCCCAGAGTTAAGGGACATCATTGCGCCCTGGGTGGCTGGAAAGGTACGACTCCATTTTAGTGTATGGATCTCTGGGTGGAGCTGTATGTTGGAGTCATTAGATGAAAAGTATCACTTATTTTATGAAGCCCTTTTCACATCAGTGGTTGTCACAAAGTGCTTTTACAGACACCTGTCCTTTAAATTATTAAATTTTAGAGAGTGTAGTCATAGTGGCTAGGAAAAACTCCCTAGTAAGTTCAAAACTAAGGAAGAAACATTGAGAGCAACCAGACTCCAAAGGGTGGCAAGCGTTCTTCTGGCTGTGGTGGATGAAGATTAAAACAGTACATTGTTAACCACTGTGATGAAAATGTTTTCATAATCTGTGTATCAGCCCACGGTTTATAAACAGGAAACTACGGTACATCTTACTATACTCTACCACACTACGTTTTGCCTGTCAGCACATGTGGGTTTCACGTCCAACTATCTCTCCTTCTGTCAAATCTCTAGCTTGATGTCGTCACACCCTCAAACACCAAGCTTGATTCCTCTGACACTCAGTCTTCCATAAGAGATGGTACCCCCCTCACTGTGGAGAAACAGCCCCCCTCCACCCAAGGAGCAGGAAACCTCCCTGTGGGCAGCCAGACACTGTGTGACCTGATGGAGTTAGCAGAGGAGGGGATGACTCTCACACAGTGGGGCTACTCTGCTACAGGACCTGGCAAGGGTGAGGTCAACACACCAGTTTATAACTGAATGGGGGCCACAGGAAGACACAGCAACAGGAATAAACACCCACACTCAGCTGCAGCTAGACACACTGACACACAAAGCCACAGGAAGGCAAACCGACACACACAGCTACAAGAAGACACACCCCACTCACCTAGCTATAGGAAGACATCCCACTCCCTGAGCTACAGGAAGACACACCCCACTCACCTAGCTACAGGAAGACACACCCCACTCACCTAGCTACAGGAAGACACACCCCACTATACCGAGCTACAGGAAGACACACCCCACTACACCGAGCTACAGGAAGACACCCCACTAAACCGAGCTACAGGAAGTAGCTGGGCTGTAAATGCATATCGGGGGCCTGCCAGGAAATGAAATGCACCTAACAGGGGTCCTCTTCCCTCCGCTCACCAGACAGGGTGAACACCACCACAGACCAACGCCTGAGTGGCTTTGTCCCCGAAAGCACAGACGATCACCCAGACCTTTGCCTCAGTGGCTTCATTCCAGAGGGGAGAGTCACTGAAGACCACGGAAGGAGATCTGTCTCTCAACATGTAGAAACGAACCAGAAATCAGTAAGGCTGGCCATATACGTTTTCCACTATTTGGATCTCTTTCATGGCTAGTACTTAATTAGCTGTATTTTGTGCCCGAGCGAAAGCCTGGCACATTCTTACTCCTCTGGACATTCTTTCTCTTCCTCCCAGGATTTATGGAGAACTGGAGAATTTATTGGACATTTCTGGAATTTTGTAATGCCAACTGTGCTTGTCGTAGCCGTTGAGTTTTGCCTGTCTCTCACCCCTAGGTGGCGCTGTCCAGGCTTGCTTCAGACCTGAGCAGCATGGTGAACAACCCCCAGCTGAGTGACATCCAGCTACAGGTGGACAGTGGGGAGGTCTACTTTGCCCATTCATTCATGCTATACGCTCGATGCCCCCTGCTGGCACAGATGGTAAGGGCATTTTGTGGATGTCCAGTGAGTGTGCACGTTGCTGAATTGAAGCCATTTGTACTCATAGTAGACATGTGATCTGTTTGTTCCTCACCAATGCTTCCTTGTTGCACCTGTCCCAGGTTCACGACAGCGGCTTTGGGGTTCAGGAAGAGGGGGCACCCCCAGCCCAGAGAATATTGTTAGGGGACGTAGCGGGACAGGCTGTGTGGAGCCTGCTCCAGTACCTCTACACAGCCTGCTGCCCCCCCCTGTCACACGCCCTGTTGCCCCAGCTACAAGAGCTGGCTGTCAGGTGAGGCACGGCCACGTACCTTCTCATAGGGCCGGCTGGTGTTCAGGTGAGGCACGGCCACGTACCTTCTCATAGGGCCGGCTGGTGTTCAGGTGAGGCAAGGCCCC
>JACXGJ010016045.1:0-12766 GCA_016801105.1 Esox niger
CCCTGGACCAGACACTAGTCCTGTCTAGAATATACCCCCCCTGGACTAGACACTAGTCCTACACTAGTCCTGTCTAGAATATACCCTCCTGGACTAAACACTAGTCCTACACTAGTCCTGTCTAGAATATACCCTCCTGGAACAGACACTAGTCCTACACTAGTCCTGTCTAGAATATACCCTCCTGGAACAGACACTAGTCCTACACTAGTCCTGTCTAGAATATACCCTCCTGGACCAGACACTAGTCCTACACTAGTCCTGTCTAGAATATACCCTCCTGGACCAGACACTAGTCCTACACTAGTCCTGTCTAGAATATACCCTCCTGGACCAGACACTAGTCCTGTCTAGAATATACCCCCCTGGACCAGACACTAGTCCTGTCTAGAATATACCCCCCTGGACCAGACACTAGTCCTGTCTAGAATATACCCCCCTGGACCAGACACTAGTCCTGTCTAGAATATACTAATAGACGGGTCCTCTTCCACAGTCTGATGCTTCTATGCCCAGCGCATCTTTCAGCCTCGACCATGTTACCATCACCGTAGCTCCTGCTGATGGGGCCACCAGCCTCACCTCTTCTGGACCTTACTCCACCAATGCCACCGTCCTCAAGTGGCTCCACACTTCTCCAATCTGCTCACCCGGGGCAGAGCTTCACAACCAGGCCCACGGTGGACCCAGTATAACCCCAGACTGCAAAAACAGAGAGATGACCCAGGACAACGCTGTCTCCTCTAGCACTGACAGAGATGGCCTCAACCAGACAGACTCCTCCCCACTGGCCACGCCTTGCTACACCCGGCCATGCCCTCCTCTAGGGGGAAAGATCCGTGCCCCGTGTCTAGAGAGACTTTTAAGGTCTACCGAGAGCATCGTCACACGCAAGTGTCAAGGGGTGGGTGCAAGGTGTGATGGGAAGTAGCTGTTCCTGGTCCTGAGGGAGGGGCTTATGACAGGACTGCGACGAATCTCACCTCTAGACCGCCCCTAGTAGTTTGGAACCAATCAGCTCACTCCAATTCAGAAAAAAAAAGTATGAGTTCGAGGTGAAATACCCTTGTTTGAGAGCTGTTTTTTATTATTGTAAAGTATCTCTTAAATTTTGTTATACTTTGTTGAATTAGTGGTTAAATTCATCTCTGGGATAATTTTTTTGATAAATTGTTCAATAGTTTTATGAATGATTTCATAGTTAAATATGTAATATACTAATATAGCAATTATTTCATTTTTTAATTTTCTGTATTTTGTGAAATGATTTTCCAGTTCTATTGTTTCTTCTGTGGTTTCCAGGACTACTGATAAAGCAGGGATGTCTGTTGCTAAGGGAAACCTAATCTCTTCTCGGCGTACTATGTGAACATTAATGGGACTGTAGATCTGCCATGGAGCTACTGGTGTGAAAAACTAGCAGAATTAGGACAAAATAGGACAGTTGTTAGCATCTTTTCCATTTCAGAAATGCAGATTTGGCTCTGCATTAGGTTAAACCAAACAAAATGTAGATAATAATTACAATTATTGTTTTGTTTACTTGTTGAGACTAGAATATGGGGAACAGCCATTACTCCGGAAGGGTTAGGGGACCGTGGAAATACTGTGTGTTGATTGGAAACCGCTCATATGTATGTATCAGCCTCTCTGGGAACACACCAATGAGATGCTGATGGATTTATTGGGATTCATGGGACATACTTCATGTGTAATGTTATTGTGAAAGTCTTTTGTACAACGACTCTACCTCAGGATGGACAGATAATGTCAAGGAGCAGTCAGAGTGCAGAGAGGACAGATCAACTGCCCATGCTGCACTGCAGACACACTGGGTTAACTTGGTCCTAGCGGCCCACAGGACTGGATCTCCTGCTTCTGTAGCATGAAACAGCTGGATGTACTGTACAAGTTGGTGTTGTGGTTGCTGGGTACTAGTTGCTCTGATGGAGTTACGGTACAAAGGCCTGACTGACTGGCTGACTGGTGCAGTCACTGAAAACAATTAGTACTAAACCGCCCTACACCCTCAGCCCCAAAACCCCTTCACCCTTCACCCTCAGCCCCAAAACCCCTTCACCCTCAGCCCCAAAACCCCTTCACCCTCAGCCCCAAAAGCCCTTCACCCTTCACCCTTCACCCTCAGCCCCTAAACCCTTCTCCCTCTGCCCCTAAACCCTTCGCCCTCCGCCCCAAACCCTTCGCCCTCCGCCCCAAACCCTTCGCCCTCCGCCCCAAACCCTTCGCCCTCCGCCCCTAAACCCTCCGCCCCTAAACCCTCCGCCCCTAAACCCTTCGCCCCTAAACCCTTCGCCCTTAGCCCTTGCGTAACGTTCTACATTATCACATCCAGAGTGCACTTGCCCAAGCAACAGAGATTGATAATCTGAGTATGGAGTTTACTAACTGGCTGCGCATCTCAAGATGACCAGTGAGGTTCCAGTATCACACAAATATATAAGTGTGTTGATTCAATTTTACACTTCTCTGTCACCCATGTTAAAGACTTGACTAGAGGTTGCATTGAATTGTGGGAAAAGTAATTCACTCATCCCCACAAACTACATTTGGGATTGATGGGTCCAGCTTTTGTAAATTGCAGAGGTCCTTAAGATGTCGATCAAACTGATTTCAGTTTTTTGGGAATGTGGCAAGGGCTCTGGGACAGAAAACATGTGAACTGCCCCCCCATTGAACTGCAGCCCATGTTCTGTGGATGTACGCGCCCAAAGCACCAGTAAACCGTTGCTTTAATTTATCCAAAAGTGGCCTTTACATTTGTGATATTTTATACTGTCAAAATAAATGTTTTATTGGTTTATCATGAAAATACTTTTTTACTGCACTCTCACTTCACACATGGTTCCACTTCACAGTTATTAGAGGGTAACTCGTTATTTTGAGAGTCCCAAAGGTGTGTCTATAGATCTACAGATTCTCTGCGGGCTAACAGTAACTTTTCAATGATCTACTAGCCCATACCTTAACCCTAACCCTAAAATGTCTTATTAACCTGACCGTAACCCTAACTTTCACCTGTATACTAAAACTTACCCAAAAATGTCATAAACCCAACCTTAACCCTCACCCTAAAATGTCTTATAAACCTAAGGCATGGTAGATGCCTTGCACGGAGGGGAGATGGCAGCCTCTGGAGGGCTTAGCCATAAGCAGCAGTAATGCAGTCTGAGAGGGGGCACTCAGTGGTGCATCTGTAGAAGTTAGTGAGGGTTTTTTCATGCATACCAAATACCGTTGTTTTTGGGCAGTTTTCACTGATGAGTTTGCTTGTCTGGACCATGTAGGATCATCCTCGATGAACACACCAAGAAACTTGAATTCAGAGACCTCACTTCATCTCTGTCGATGTGTAGGGGGACAGGACCCTCCCTCTGCCGCTTCCTGAAGTCCAAAATCATATTTTTAGTCAATGTTCATAAAGGTTTATTTGTCATTTGCAATAAATAGTCATGGCAATGAAATGCTTAGTTTTGTCTTACAGACATTGAGTGAGAAGTTGTCCTGGCACCATGTAGCCAGATTCTTTATCTCTTCTCGGTAAGTGGTCTCATCATTGTTGGAGATGAGATCGAAGATGGTAGTGTCATCCACAAATTTGAGGATGATGTTGCAGCTGTGTGTGGCCTTGCAGTTATGCATGATCAGGGAGGACAGGAGGGGACTGAGTACGCAGCCCTGGGGCTCTCCAGTGTTTAGGGTCCGTGCTGAGGAGGTGAGGAGGCTCATTTCAAGAGTTTAGATAATTTGTTCAGAAGTCATTTTCAGATTTATTGTTCAAGCTGTGTTTAGGTTTTGTGTTCAGATGTAGTGTTCAAATTTTTTGTTCAGATTTAACCTTTGAATGTATTGTTGAGAGATAGTATTCATATGATTAAATGGAAAGCCTTGTTTACATTGCAAAGTTCTACACAAATATCCCAAAATGGTTCATGCAGTCTGACCCACTGCCGCCACCTAGAGATGAAACAGTCAACACGCACCATAGCACATTAATACTCTACATCAACCACCCAGAACAGGTATAGTATGTACTGTATAGTAGGTACTGTATGGTATGTACTGTATAGTATGTACTGTATAGTATGTACTGTATGGTATGTACTGTATGGTATGTACTGTATGGTATGTACTGTATAGTAGGTACTGTATGGTATGTACTGTATGGTATGTACTGTACAGTATGTACTCTATGGTATGTACTACAGATGTTAGTATTCAGATTACTGAACACTTAATTCCGGGTACCAAAAGTATTGGGATGGATTAATATAATTAAATTAGTCAAATATTACTTGGTAATATTTCCTATGCAAGCAATACAATCTACCTAATCTGCTAATTATACCTTTTTCCAGAAACCAGCAGGCTCTTTTAGGTTCTGTTACCTGACATTCCTGTTTTTCAAGTTAATTTGTGGTTTTCAGCTTCAGTGTATCTAAACCCAACCTCTTCAGTTCACCGGGTGAAGTCTTCTGTGGATGGTAAGTGACAGACATATCCAAGCCTCCTGGAGAGGGTTCCTGATCTGTTGGGCAGTTAGTTTATTTTTCAGTGATATGCAAAGCCCTCCCTAACTCTCAGGACACCATGTTTGGCATGAGATTAAAAAGAAGTGAATCACTGATGATGTCAGCAGCCTGATAGGCCAAGACCTCTAGAGTAGATTAGAGAGGCTCACCCTCATGCGGAATAACATGTCAGGTATTACGTCATACTTCTAGGAAACATGGTTAAAAATGAAACACTAGGCCATAGTGCAGCAGCAGAACAACAAGGACATTCATACGTAATGTGCCTGAGATGTCCAGAGAACCATTCACGGTCCTTTCCTCACCTGGACGCAAGCAATGACTTACGGAGCAAATTGCAGATGGTCCACAGCAGAGAAATTGTTGAAATTACACATTTTAGGAATTTGAAGAGACTTATTCAGAGCAATTCAGTTAGAGCATTAATTTTAAGTTACCCATATAGAACAAAATCCCAACATGGTAGTAGTAAATATATTTTACTGAATAAAACATATCAGCAGTCAGGGCAAAGGATTTAGGGGTCGGGCTGTAGAAATATTGAAGATATGGGATTTTAGATGCTTTTCAATTAGGTTGGTTGCTGATGTTTTTTTTATATTCTTCAGTCAGGGTTAGGGTTAGGGTTTATTTCTGATATATATTGATATAGAAATACCTGTCCTCATATGGACAGAAACATAAATTTTTCAAATTCAACTTCCAAACTATCAATTGACCATCCTTCACAAAATCTCATATTTTCCATAAAAAATACCACATCCCAGGCCTGCATGTTCACAAAAATATAGCCGCTACTGACCAATAAACATTCAAGTGGGCGTGGTTTTGCACATAAATTTATATAATTCAGACACCATTAATCGTATTTTAAACAATTTGGTAAATTCATGTAAATGTCCACTTGACGGCACAATAATGGCTACATTATACAGCTCAGGAAAAAATTAAGAGACCACTGTTTCTGTTTTTTATTCATAGATACAGTGGGGAGAACAAGTATTTGATACACTGCTGAATTTGCAGGTTTTCCTACTTACAAAGCATGTAGAGGTCTGTCATTTTTTATCATAGGTACACTTCAACTGTGAGAAACAGAATCTAAAACAAAAATCCAGAAAATCACATTGTATGATTTTTAAATAATTAATTAGCATTTTATTGCATGATATAAGTATTTGATTACCTACCAACCAGTAAGAATTCCATCTCTCACAGACCTGTTAGTTTTTCTTTAAGAAGCCCTCCTGTTCTCCACTCATTACCTGTATTAACTGCAACTGTTTGAACTCGTTACCTCTATAAAAGACACCTGTCCACACACTCAATCAGACTCCAACCTCTCCACAAGGGCCAAGACCAGAGAGCTGTGTAAGGACAACAGGGATAAAATTGTAGACCTGCACAAGGCTGGGATGGGCTACAGGACAATAGGCAAGCAGCTTGGTGAGAAGGCAGCAACTGTTGGTGCAATTATTAGAAAATGGAAGAAGTTCAAGATGACGGTCAATCTCCCTCGGTCTGGGGCTCCATGCAAGATCTCACCTCGTGGGGCATCAATGATCATGAGGAAGGTGAGGGATCAGCCCAGAACTACACGGCAGGACCTGAGCTGGGACCACAGTCTCAAAGAAAACCATTAATAACACACTACGCCGTCATGGATTAAAATCCTGCAGCGCACGCAAGGTCCCCCTGCTCAAGCCAGCGCAATTCCAGGCCCATCTGAAGTTTGCCAATGACCATCTGGATGATCCAGAGGAGAAATGGGAGAAGGTCAAGTTGTCTGATGAGACAAAAACAGAGCTTTTTGGTCTAAACTCCACTCGCCGTGTTTGGAGGAAGAAGAAGAAGAAGTACAACCCCAAGAACACCATCCCAACCGTGAAGCATGGAGGTAGAAACATCATTCTTTGGGGATGCTTTTCTGCAAAGGGGACAGGACGACTGCACCGTATTGAGGGGAGGATGGATGGGCCCATGTATCGCGAGATCTTGGCCAACAACCTCCTTCCCTCAGTAATGGCATGGGTCGTGACTGGGTATTCCAGCATGACAACGACCTGATACACACAGCCAGGGCAACTAAGGAGTGGCTCCGTAAGAAGCATCTCAAGGTCCTGGAGTGGCCTAGCCAGTCTCCAGACCTGAACCCAATAGAAAATCTTTGGAGCAAGCTGAAACTCCATATTGCCCAGCGACAGCCTCGAAACCTGAAGGATCTGGAGAAGGTCTGTATGGAGGAGTGGGCCAAAATCCCTACTGCAGTGTGTGCAAACCTGGTCAAGAACTACAGGAAATGTATGTTCCCTGTAATTGTAAACAAAGGTTTCTGTACCAAATATTAAGTTTTTCTGATGTATCAAATAATTATGTCATGCAATGAAATGCAAATTAATTATTTAAAAACCATACAATGTGATTTTCTGGATTTTTATTTTAGATTCCTTCTCTCACAGTTGAAGTGTCCTCTGATAAAAATGACAGACCTCTACATGCTTTGTAAGTAGGAAAACCTGCAAAATCAGCAATGTATCAAATACTTGTTCTCCCAACTGAATGTGTTGGTGTAAAATGAAAATGTTTGTGTTATTCTATAAACTACTGACAACATTAATCCCAAATTCAAACTACAAATATTGTCATTTAGAATATTTATTTGTAGAAAATAACGACGCAAAAGAAGCATTGTTTTCAGATCTCAAATAATGCAAAGAAAACAAATTCATATTAATTTTCAACAACAAAATACTCATGTTTTAACTTAGAAAAATGTATATTTGGTGGAAAAACCCTGATTTATAATTACAGCTTCCATGCGTCTTGGCAAACTCTCCACCAGTCTGTTACATTGCTGTTGGGAGACTCTGCCACTCCTGGCACAAACATTAAAGTAGCTTGGCTTTGTTTGATGGCTTCTGACCATCCATCTTCTTCTTGACCAAATTCCAGAGGTTTTCAGTGGGGTTCTGGTCTGGAGATCGGGCTGGCCATGACAGGGTCTTGATCTGGTTGTCCTCCATCCACACCTTGATTGACCTGGCTGTGTGGCATGGAGCATTGTTCTGCTGGAAAAAAACTATTCTCATAGTTGGGGAAGCAGGTGTTCTTCCAGGAGAACCTTGTACTTGGCTTGATTCAGGCATCCTTCACAAAGACAAATCTGCCAGATTCCAGCCTTGCTGAAGCATCCTCAGATCATCGCCTATCCTCCACCAAATTTCAGTGCGAGACACTGGCTTTTAGGCCTCTCCAGGTCTCTGTCTAACCATTAGACAACCAACTGTTGGACAAAGCTGAACATGTGACTCGTCAGAGAAGATGACCTTACTTCATTCCTCTACGGACCAATGCTTTTGGTCTTTTGTAAACTTCAGCCTGGCTCTTCTTTGCTTCTCATTGATGAAGGGCTTTTTTCTAGCTTTGCATGACTTCAGCCCTGCCCCTAGGAACCTGTTTGGAACCGTCCTCGCCGTGTACTTCAACCCAGCTGCTGTTTGCCATTCTTTTTGTAGGTCACTTGATATCATCCTACAGTGGTTGAGTGACATTTGAATGAGGTGATGGTCAACTCAGTCAGTGGTCAGTCGTTTTCACCCTCTGCCAGTCTGCAGCTGTGTCGTCCTCAATGTCAGTTTCTTGACCTTATTCTTATGAACCGCTGCCTTTGAAATTTTCAGGATGGAAGCAAACTGACACTCACTGTATCTCTCTGCCAGTAAAGCCAGAATTGAACCCTACTTTTCCTCATTCAATGCTGAATAGTTATTTTTTTATTCAAATTGCCTTTGAGGCACTATTTGTGCTGTTTTGCCATCCAGCTGGTCCTAATTCAAGAGGATAGTGCTGATCACAGCAGTGTTTGTTTTATACTTTTCCTCATTAAATTAAATTTGGTTTAGGTAATCACCTTATTCATACCTCATTAAGTTAAATGACTTGTGCCTGTGTTGGAATTTAACAAACACTAATGGAATGGCTGCCATACATGTAGAGATGCTGATAAAAGAACAGTTAAGAGTGGTCTCTTAATTATCTTTTGATCTGTGTCACACAGGGTGATTACATTTTGCACACATACCCAGGGTTATGAATCCATTTAATTCATAAAGTATACCTTAATTATCTCCATGATCACCACTGCCCAGGATGAATCATTTATTATTTTACTTCCACCATTTTTTTCTGTGAGATGAAAGAGATGATGAAGGCATTATGTGCATTATGTTAAGGGCCACACCCTGTCATCTAGTGCCATGCCAATCAACAACATGCTGGCACTGCAAAAAGCCAAAAGTGGCCAATCTTGCAAGCTTGTCCCATGTAAACTTGTAAACTGTCTTGTAAATGGGTTCAAAGGTACTTTTCCTATTAAGGAAAACATTTGCTTGTTGGACTCAAAGTTTGACATTTTGGATTTGTGAAAAACACTTCAAATTCTACTCAAATGACTGACCTTCATGTGACGTTATATTTGCTATTCATTGGCAAAATGGTACATACCAGGCAAGTATGTAAAAAAAAAAGCCTTCTGTTGACAAGCAAACGTTCAAATGTGCATGGTGTTGCACATACATAATTTTTTTATCTGACTTTGTTAATCATCATATAATAATACAGCTTAGTAAACATGTTCATAAACATGCCAGGACATCGCGTGTGCAAACACATTCCACCCAACCCCAAGAGACACTATTTACATATTTCCTCTTTCAAAATTTCCATACCGTCATGTGATAACAGACCTTTTCTGGTTTGCAAATGTACATTACAAAAAACATATGCAACCAGCTATTTATTTTCTAAATCTACAAGCCAAGAAGTAAGTCCAATGAAAACATAATTATTGACACAGACAAAGTATTATGTATTTTATGGTTATAAATACCAACTAGTACTATCAATATACTCTAGCATGGTTCACTCTCTTTTATATGTTTATGAAAAATGTTGATCATAATGTTATGGTTATCAGTGTATATACAGCTCTGGAAAAAAATAAGAGACCACTGCACCCTTTTCTTTCCTTTCAGGAAGGATTTTGTGAGGAACAGAATGGTAAACATTTTGAGCAGTCTGCAAATTGAACGCTTTTGTTCCTCACTCAAAACCTTCCATTTCAATTTTTTTGGTACTGACCACTGCAGACTGGAAACACCTCACAAGGCTGCTGTATTGGAGATGCTCTGACCCAGTCATCCAACCATCACAATTTAGCCCTTGTCAAAGTTGCTCAGATACTTACACTTGCCCATTTTTCGGGCTTTTAACACATCAACTTTAAGCAAACAAGCAGGTTTATTTCTATAGCACAATTCATACGTAGAAGCAATTCAATGTGCTTCAGAGTGAAAATAAAAATATTGCAATAGAATTTAAACAGTCAGATTGTTACACTTGTCTAGGTCAGTTGTCTCCAGGGGGACTGCATGAACTTCAACACCCCGGTATCTCAATCCTCAAATTCCAGCGCTAGGATGAACCCATCAGTCCCTATTGGAGATAATCATTGCATCAATGTCTTACTTGGATCTCCCCAGGGGGACATTTATGCCATGTCTGTACATGGATTCACCCTCAATGAATTACAGTTACCATAACTGTTTACTGAACCACCCTGGTATCTCAATCCTCACGCTCCAGCACCTGGATAAACTCGACAGTCCTTTTGTGAGATACTACTCTACATTGATGTCTAAACAACAGCACCAGAACCTGCATTATCCATCATCAGCAGATTGTTACATTTACACAGAGGATATTCCTCTTATAGCACCAGAACCTGCATTACAATTGGTAAAAGATAGCAAAATATACATTTAATAACTAAATAAATCAATAAGAGAAATATAAAATACAGCATAATAATATAACATAGAATAAGAAAATAGAAATAGAATATAAAAACATAGGAAGCTATAAGGCTCACAGCATGGTTCAGTTTAAGAGCTCAGTCATAGGCACGTGAAAAGAGAAATGTTTTTAGCCTGGATTTAAAAATGGACACGTTTGGTGAATGTCTAAGATCTTCTGGTAGTTTATTCCAGTTGTGTACAGCATAACTGCTAAACGCAGCTTCTCCATGTTTAGTTTGGACTCTGGGCTCTACTAGCTGACCTGAGTTCATGAATCTTAGAGCCCTGCTCGGTTTATATTCTTCAAACATTTCAGAAATGTATTCGGGTCCTAAATCATTCAGAGATATATAAACTAGAAGCACCACTTTAAAGTCTATTCTGTAACTGACCTGAAGCCAATGCAAAGTATTGGCTTCCGGTATAGAAAATTTGTGTTCTATACAGTGACAGAGTGAGTCTATTGAGCTGTTGACATACGGTTCGAGAGCCATATATATTTGAGTACTGACTTGAGGACACAATGTTAACTTGCTGCCCAATATATCCCACCCACTGACAGGTGCCATGATAACAAGATTATCAGTGTAATTCACTTCATCTGTCAGGGGTCATAATGTTATGGCTGATCAATGTATAGTTCTTTGCATTCCCCTTGTATTCTGAACTGCTCTTACCTTTCGCTTGCTTGGTCCATTCTTACAACTAGCAACTCATAAGTGACATCTTCATTGCATGAGTAAGGACTGATTGAATAATAATGCAAAGAAGATCTGAATACATGCAGAAGAGTTCAATCAGGAAAAGGATACAAATAATTTCCAAAGCATTAGATATACCATGGAACATGGTGAACACAGTAATCATCAAGTGGAGAAAATATGGCAAAACAGAGAAATTATCAAGAACCGGACGTCCCTCCAAAATGTATGAAAAGATGAGAAGAAAACATGTCAGGGAGGCTTCCAAGAGGCCTAAAGCAACATTAAAGGAGCTGCAGGAATTTATGGCAAGTACTGGCTGTGTGCAACATGTGACAACAATCTCCTGCATTCCTCATATGAATGGGCTATGGGGTAGGGTGGCAGGACGAAAGCCTTTACAAAGAAAAACATCCAAGCCTGGCTGAAGTTTGCTAAAACAAACATCAAGTTTCCCAAAACACATGGGAAATTTTATTATGGTCTTATTAAATCAAGGTACAACTTTTTGGCCATAATTCCTAAAGGTGTGTTTGGCGCACAAACAACAATGCACATAACCCCAAGAACACCATACTCACAGTGAAGCATGGTGGTGGCAGCATCATGCTTTGGGGCTGTTTTTCTTCAGCTGGAAGCAGGGCCTTAGTCAGGTTGGAGAGAATTATGAACTGTTCCAAATACCAGGCAATTTTGGCACAAAACCTTCAGGTGTCCATTCAAAAAGCTAATGATGAAGTGGCCCAGTATGACAAATTTCAGTACGACAACAACCCAAAGCACAAATCCAAATCCACAAATGCATGGCTTCACCAGAAGATTCATGTTTTGGAATGGCCCAGCCCGAGCCCAGACCTGAATCCAATTGAACATCTGTGGGCTGATCTGAAGAGGGCTGTGCACAGGAGATATCCTCACAATCTGACAGATTTGGAGCGCTTTTGCAAAGAAGAGTGTGCAAATATTGCTACGTCAAGATTCCTCAAAGATTTCAGTTAGTTTTTCAATTGAATTGTTCATGTTATAGGTCACATTAAAGGTGGATAAAGTTCTGACATGATTTATCTTAGTAATTTTTTTACTTCACATTGGGCAATTTAACAGGGGTGTGTAGACTTTTTATATCCACTGTATTACAATTCAAAATAAGAACTATAAACTTTAATTCATCAACCATTACATTGAAAACGACAACATAACATTTAAAACAACAACTATAATAATTTAAAACAATTATAACACTTAAAAACAACAACCAAAACAATAAAAATCTACAACCATAACAACAGTCACAACATTAATAAACACAATGTCACAATCAAACTTTGATGTATGTACAACTCAAACCTCGATTTTACTCAACTACAGGACCATACTACAATATACTACAATCCAAATTTAATTTTAAATGAAAGTATTTAGAACATAAGTCATTCCCTACTTTGTGTCAGTTCTTTCCAAATTCCACATTCCTTAGTGTTTCTTTGTAGTTGATCTGAAGCGCAGGTACGATTCCAGACACCTGATAGCCACATCATCCACCTCTGGGTCAAACTTGTTAGCAATGAGGTGGTGATGCTTTAGGAGCCACTGTAGGTCTCCAGCTCCGTAGACACACACAGCTCTCCTGTAGTCCCCAGAACAGGGAGGGTATGGAGCT
>JACXGJ010016046.1:0-12766 GCA_016801105.1 Esox niger
CACACACACACACACACACACACACACACACACACACACACACACACACACACACACACACACACACACTCTGTGGTCATCCGGTTAACCTGGGAAGCGTGTGCTTTTTGCCATCTCTCTGCATCCTCCATCCTCAATGTCATTCAGGACAGGATGAACACAAAATTGCAGACACCTCATACACGCAGCAACAATCGCCATGCCAGCCGTATCTCTGCCCACATCCCCAAACCCGCTATACCCACCATGCCCTGGGCATCTATGGCAGCGTAGGGCAGTGCTCCCTGCCAATGGGTAATTACCACATCATTACAACAATCCTGGTCTAATGGTAATGACCGTTTCATCTACTTCCTGCCCTACACTCACATCCTAAGTTTAGTGCACTAGTTCTGACCACGGCCTGCTGGCCATAAGGGCACTATGAAGGGAATAGGGTGTCATTTAAAACCCATGCGCTTGTAGCTGCTGCATCTATTGAAACACATGCTCCTACACACACACACACACACACACACACACACACACACACACACACACACACACACACACACACACACACTTATGAAACCAACAAAACCCCTCTGCCTGCCCGGTTGGCATACTTGACTAGGCACTGCCATGCCAACCACAAGGGCATCGACAGCAGGTGCCCACTTGGGATCCACTGCACTGGTTTTCTCCTTGGCGCTGGAGGCCCGTCCCGTGGCCCCCCCCTCCTCCCACTTGACAGGCTTGCTGACTGGCTGTCCTTTCTGTCCGTCTGACTGCTGTGTCCAGGTGTCTGTCGTGCGTGAAGAGCGCCTTCCGCTGCCACTGGTGCAAGTACCGTAACCTGTGTACCCACGACCCGTCCAGCTGCTCCTTCCAGGAGGGACGCGTCAACGCCTCCGAGGTACGCACCGCGCTCGCTCTCTGCCCCCTCCTCCTCGCTCACTCCTCTTCTCTCCCGCTTCTTTCAGTCGGAGGGCATGTTTTGAAACAGGCACATAGCTTCGCCTCTCCGGTCCGTATTGACATTTGCCCCTCTCTGTACCCGGAGTTATAAGTTCATTATCTTTGCTACTCAATTCCTTTATGTTGCCGTCTGTGTGAGTGACATCAGATTGATGTTTTCACATTATCACTGCGTGTCTGTGTTTTTTTAAACATGATAAAGTTTTCCTTGAGATGTGCTGTTCATATCATGCTGCCTGTCTGTCGGATGGTAAAGATACCGTCCGTTCGTGTTCAGTCATAAAGCGTCTATGAAGCCCGTCGAAGTCCATCACGTAAAACACTCATTTGACCTGATCCAACTACTGTGAGTTCGTATGCCGTTGGTGCCTGTGATTCACCATCTCACACGAATCCCATCATCTGGGCCATTTCAAAAGCATACACAGACTGTACCATGTCCACAAACATCTGAGTGTTCGTGGTATTAAATTATCCCTCCTGAAATGGAGAACCGACACACTACTGCTGTGGAGGAACTCTCTCTTTCAAAAATCTCACTCTCTACACACAACACACAACGGCGCTGTTACTATTTTTGGCATCCCTTCTGTGGTGTGATCCAGCTGATGTTTGCTCCTGCTGTCAGTTGTCATCAGTGACAAAGCATCAGCATCCATTTCCTAAGCTCAGCTCTCCCAGGTGAGCAACTAACAGAACCAGCCAGGGAGGGACGCCTGTGCAGCCCGCCTTACCCCTCTTACCTCTGACCCACCTGTTCCTCACTGTCAAGGTGCTTCTTTTTGAGGACAGCTAGCTTCTGTGTGTGTCTGACCTTTAACCTCCCTCCTTTCAGGACTGTCCTCAGCTGGTCCGTTCAGAAGAGATTCTGATCCCAGCTGGGGAGGTGAAGCCCATCACGCTGAAGGCCCGGAACCTTCCCCAACCCCAGTCCGGACAGCGGGGTTACGAGTGTGTCCTCCACATCCAGGGGGTCAGCCACCGTGTCACCGCCCTCCGCTTCAACAGTTCCTCTGTCCAGTGTCAGAACAGCTCGGTTGGTACCCACTGCATTAACACACTGCAGTTCATAGAGGCAAACAGAAACACACTGCAGGTCATAGAGGCAAACAGAAACAAACTGCAGGTCTTAGATGCAAACAGAAACAAACTGCAGGTCATAGAGGCAAACAGAAATAAACTGCAGGTCATAGAGGCAAACAGAAACAAACTGCAGGTCTTAGATGCAAACAGAAACAAACTGCAGGTCTTAGATGCAAACAGAAACAAACTGCAGGTCATAGAGGCAAACAGAAACAAACTGCAGGTCTTAGATGCAAACAGAAACACACTGCAGGTCATAGAGGCAAACAGAAACAAACTGCAGGTCATAGAGGCAAACAGAAACAAACTGCAGGTCATAGAGGCAAACAGAAACAAACTGCAGGTCATAGAGGCAAACAGAAACAAACTGCAGGTCATAGAGGCAAACAGAAACACACTGCAGGTCATAGAGGCAAACAGAAACACACTGCAGGTCATAGAGGCAAACAGAAACGCATTGCGGGTCATAGAGGCAAACAGAAACAAACTGCAGGTCATAGAGGCAAACAGAAGCAAACTGCAGGTCATAGAGGCAAACAGAAACACACTGCAGGTCATAGAATCTAACAGAAACGCATTGCGGGTTATAGAGGCTTATAGAAACACACTGCAGGTCATACAGGCTAACAATGACTCACTGTATGTCGTACAGTTAACAGAGTCTCAGAATTATCTGAGGAGCCAGACCCAGTGGTGTGAGGCCTCTGGCCAGGTCCCATGGAACCACCAGTGCTAACCTGTTAGTGGGGAGGCTGTGGGTAATTACACAGGACAGCACAGGACTGGTACTGCAGTGAAGCTCTTCTCTGCCCTCCAGACAGGTTTTCACAGGTTTCAGTTCTATTCTCAGAGAACACACACACACACACACACACACACACAGCTAGGTGAAGGATGAGGGTAAGAGAGTCAGCTTGGGACAAAGAGAAGGAAGGAGAATTTTAGCAGGACTCCAACTCTGCTCTCCTTCTCCTGTTTGTGTGAAATGGGGGGGTGATGCAAGGATGTAGCAATGTTTTAGAGACACCCAACATGCAGTGCCAGGTGCTAGGGTTGTATTAGCAATGTTACGGAGACACCCAACATGCACCGCCTGGCTCTAGGGTTGTAGCAACGTTATGGAGACACCCAACATGCAGCGCCATGCTCTAGGGTTGTAGAAACGTTACAGAGACGTCCAACATGCAGCGCCAGGCTCTAGGGTTGTAGAAACGTTACCGAGACGTCCAACATGCAGCGCCAGGCTCTAGGGTTGTAGAAACGTTACGGAGACATCCAGCATGCAGCGCCAGGCTCTAGGGTTGTAGAAACGTTACGGAGACATCCAACATGCAGCGCCAGGATTTAGGGTTGTAGAAACGTTACGGAGACATCCAACATGCACCGCCTGGCTCTAGGGTTGTAGAAACGTTACGGAGACAACCAACATGCAGCGCCAGGCTCTAGGGTTGTAGAAACTTTACGGAGACAACCAACATGCAGCGCCAGGCTCTAGGGTTGTAGAAACGTTACGGAGACAACCAACATGCAGCGCCAGGCTCTAGGGTTGGAGATTTAAGGCTGCCTGTTGACATTCTCTCTGGTGCACCTTTCTCACTCGTTCTTTCATTTGCTACATTTTTTTCTTCTCTCACCTCCCTCCTCTCTACTCCTACTTCTCTTTATCTCTCTACCTCTCTGTCTTATGCAGTATCTTTATGATGGAATGAAGATCAGTGAGTTGCCAGTAGATTTCTCAGTGGTCTGGAACGGCAACTTCATTATTGACAACCCTGATAATATACAAGGTAACACTCTGCACACACCCGCGCTGCTTGTATTTTGTTGACACTTTCTACCAAGACTTAAAAAATATTTCTTGTCAATGATAAACCATCTCAGCTTGATGCCAGTGAATAAACACACTAACTCAAATAGATGGAGAATAAAAAGCAATTGGCTGAAAGATGTTTCTATTAGAGACAGATAAACCATCTGTCTCTAATAGAAACAGCTTTCAGCCAATTCAATAATCAGGGAATGCAGTACACTACTTCACTACACAGCCCTGTTCATTTGTCAGTCTAATGAACACTTGTCAATATAAAGTCCTGTCTGAATCCAATTCTGTTTTCCGTTAGTGTCACTGTACTGTATGGCTGAGTCATTGTCCTCTGTCTGACAGTTCACCTGTATAAGTGCGCGGCCCAGAGGGACAGCTGTGGCATGTGTCTGAAAGCCCAGAGGAAGTTCAAGTGTGGCTGGTGTAGCGGAGAAGGTCGCTGTACCCTGCGCCACCACTGCCCACCCATCAACCCTTATACCACCCGCTGGCTGGACCTGTCCAGCAGCAACGTCAAGTGTACCAACCCACGGATCACAGAGGTCAGTTATAACACACACACGCGCACACACACACACACACACACACACTGGCTGAAACGCACACGCCCAACACAGCGCCCCTCGGCACCGTCTCATCTCTGGTCCTAGGTTGGACAGTTTGGCATCTATCTGGTTTGGTTTTCAGTTGTCCATGTCCCAAAAGTTCTGAGGTAATATGTGTCTCCCTTATTAAAAAGTGCAGCAGCACCAAGGCGTTCTGTCAGGTCCTGTTTACCGTGTGTCAGTACGTGGTTCTCCTTCTGTTTAAATCAACAGCAACCCACTTCACGATAAAGGCTTCTTTTTGCTTTGCCTACGTGACTTCTATGCTGTTGAGGCCTTCTCTATTTGAATTGCTCATGCTTCTCGTGGTCTTCGGGCAATGTAAACTGATGTTTCCTATTCCAATGAAGCTCTTCAAGTTCCCCTGAGTTGAATTGCATTGAAACAAACTAAATCCCCTAGACCACGGCGTGGGCAAACATTTTTGCTCAAGGGCTCCAGTCATTAAAAACTGTATTGGTCTATTCTAATTGTCTGGATGTAGTTTTAGATGTTCACCAGTTGCCACTTCTGCCCTGGGCCCCCGCCTCGCTAACGGTGTTGTACATCTACAGCTCTCACTCCCTCTCGCTCACTTTTTATCCGTCTTCCCCGCTCTCTCTTTCACTCCCTCGCACACATGACCACCATGCATGGAGGGAGCATCTGGTGTTTAATTTCACTGGAGAACCTCCAGTGAGTCGGTTATGTGTTGGTGGAGAAAGGCTGCAGCTCCGCTAACCTGCAGCGCTACAAGGGGGAGGGCCCCGAAACACTCGCATTGTGCCTCCACCCCTCCACTCTGTCTCTCTCTTTCTCTGTCTCTCTCTTTCTCTGTCTCTCTCTCGCTCTTGCTGTAGTGTTTCCTGTCTGTATGTGCCACATGAGACAGTGTTTAGAGATGCGAGTGTTCTTCTGCTTGCCCGAACTCCCGGCTTAGAAGGAACGTTTCTGTTGACACTCCAGCGCACTGTTTCGACAGAAGCCGAAGAGGCAGCCAGCCTCCAGTGAAGTAACTGTCCCTGGTGTGGTCTCACTGACACGACCCCATCCATGTGGCAGATTATCAGACCCAAAGTGCATTATGGTAAGAGGAGAAGCAGCTATTGATTTGGACCATGACGGAACCCTCTCTTATCCAGTCACCCTGGCACCCACCTTCCATCGTTGCCCAACTCTGCGCCTGTTCTCCGTGACAAGAAAGCGCCTGTTCCTTTGATTTCCCCCCAGAAGTCTGTTATGTGTGCCGAGGCGTCGTTTCCGTGCAGCTTGTGTGGTGGATACAGTTGTCCCGTAGTCAGTGGGGAGTCTGGGCTGGCGGCTGAGAGCTGCCTTGCCACTGGATTTAATTAGGTTGGGTAACGCACCAGTGGTCTGTGATCAACCTCGAGATCCCAGCACATACCTGCGCATGGATTCATTAGGCTGGACTCTCCCTCACCACTGATTCACATCTGACCTCAGCCAATATGACACGGAGGTAAAGTCGTCCGTGATTGGCTGTTCGGTACTCAGATTAGCCAGGCAATGCCAGAGGGAATAGGATGAGTGTCTTCTCTCCTCCTGTCTGAGCCTTAATAAAAATTGGATCCTTCTCTGTTCCTTGCTTTTCCCATCTATCTAGCTATCTCTCTAACCTTCTCCATCTTTCTCTCCCTCGCTACATCTCATTCTCTCTCCCTCTTTCTGACTCTGTCTTCTCACCCTTCTTTCTCTCTGTGACTCACTCTAGTAAATGATTTTAGGCTCAGGTGTATCTCATGTGCCCTCTGCGCTTGTTTTCTGTGCAGTTTGAGACAGTGGATTGTGTGTGTCTGTGTGTCTGGACTAACAAGCAGAAACCCTATGGGGACGTACCTACCCTGTTCAGCTTCCTGTTTTCATCAGTATACTGAGTATTGTATGTGATCACCAACTGAGTGCTGCTCTCCATTCCTCACTGAGTAGATTGGTAGAGAATATCAGTGAAGAAAGGAGCTCAGAAAGGAAGATGAAAACAAAGCACAGAATGTTGAATAGAGAGAGGGAGAGTAATGGAAGAGGAGAGGGGTGCAGGGCCTTGTGGGGGTCAGATTTTGCCCTGTTAGACACAGCTGCTACTGGAAGCCTAATACACATTGACTTGTTGTCTGGTTTTGGGCACACGCATATGGACATACAAAGACATACACAGGCAGGACACAGACATACACAGGCCAGACACACAGGCATACACAGGCCGGGCACACAGGCATACACAGGCCGGGCACACAGGCATACACAGGCCGGGCACACAGGCATACACAGGCCGGGCACACAGGCATACACAGGCCGGGCACACAGGCATACACAGGCCGGGCACACAGGCATACACAGGCCGGGCACACAGGCATACACAGGCCGGGCACACAGACAGGACACAGGCAGGACACAGGCAGGACACAGGCAGGACACAGGCAGGACACAGGCAGGACACAGGCAGGACACAGGCAGACAAGTCACACATGTACACAGACAGGACATACACAGACACTGACAGACAGGGACACATGTACACAGACTGGACAGACACTGACAGACAGGGACACATGTACACAGACAGGACATACACATGGACATACACAGACACTCACAGACAGGAACAAACAGATGGACCTGCCAACCAGTCACATGCAATTGGCACTTGTAGAGTTTAGAGGATTTTCTTCTTGTTTCCACATATATAATGTTCTGTTCTCTCCAACCCCTATTTCTCTCCCAAAAATGACAATTCCTTCCAAACCACTTGACTCTATCCCTAGCGGGGTGAATTTATGAATATATTTTGTGTTGATTGTATGCAACAAAGTCCCAATCAGGATCTGATTTGTATACATACATAGATATTAGTCTACATTCCTACCAGAAGACACTCGTTGTGAATAATTTATATTTCTATTAAGTACCGTGCCTGATGGCCCCCCTCCACAGCCAAGGCATTAATATTAAACAGATATAAACCCCATGTAACAGCTTTGGAAACAGAATCACATGAAGCTGGGGATTAAAAGAGGACTTGAAAGGCATCATGGGAAGATTGGAAGAATAAGCTCTCACTGTGCTGGATGTGTCCTATACAGTCTTTTGCTGGATGTCTTCTATACAATATGAGTTATTGTCTTATTCTGTATGAGCTGGATTTTTCCTGTAAAAGTTAGAATTGTCCTATGCAATATGAGTTGGATGTTTCCTATTCAGAGAAGCTTGATGTGTTTATACAGTGTGAACTGGATGTGTCCTATACAGTGTGAGCTGGATTTGCCCTATTCAGTATGAACTGGATGTGTCCTATGCAGTATGAACTGGATGTTTCCTATGCAGTATGAACTGGGTGTGTCCTATGCAGTATGAACTGGGTGTGTCCTATGCAGTATGAACTGGATGTGTCCTATGCAGTATGAATTGGATGTGTCCTATGCAGGCAGAATTGGATGTGTCCTATACAGTATGAACTGGATGTGTCCTATACAGTATGAACTGGATCTGTCCTATGCAGTCAGAATTGGATGTGTCCTATAGAGTATGAACTGGATGTGTCCTATAGAGTATGAACTGGATGTGTCCTATAGAGTATGAACTGGATGTGTCCTATGCAGTCATAATTGGATGTGTCCTATACACTATGGACTGGATGTGTCCAATACAGTTTGAACTGGATGGCAGAGAGACTATGGCTGGTATAGATCTGTTTTAAAGTTGTTTACTAGTCTCTAGTTCAAGTTAATTCAAAAATCATTGCATAACTTCTCTCTCTCAGCTGGACCTGAAATGTTTTGCACAGTTCATTTCGACCCAGGCAATGGCAGGCATAACACATCGTTGTTTAACCAAGCAAGACAGGCGTCTAAGCCAACACACATGCACACACTGGAGAAATGGACACACACAAGCAGAATTGAAAACTTCTGAATAAGTCATGTTACCCTGGTAGAGACCACCTCCTCGCCACAGAGCTGTAGCACTCCCAGGTGTGTGTGTGTGTGTGTGTGTGTGTGTGTGTGTGTGTGTGTGTGTGTGTGTGTGTGTGTGTGTGTGTGTGTGTGTGTGTGTGGCTGCATTTCCTAGTGAAGAAAAGGGTCTATTTAGGGAAACTCACTGAAACTCAGTCATCCACAAATACTCCCTCTATCACTTCCTCCATCACTCCCTCCCTACCTCTTTACCTCCCCCAAATCATTCCCTCCATCCCTGTCTCCCTACCTCCATCCCTGTCTCCCTACCTCCATCCCTGTCTCCCTACCTCCATCAATGTCTCCCTACCTCCATCCCTGTCTCCCTACCGCCATCCCTGTCTCCCTACCTCCATCCCTGTGTCCATCCTTATGTCCCCTCCTAACTCCATCATTCTCTCCCTTTATCCCTCCCTACCTCCATCCCTATATCCTTACATCTATCCATCTTTCCCTGAATCTATCTCTCCCTCTTCCTCACACTTCTCATTCGTGTTCTCACTCCAGGGTAGCTGCTCTGTCTTTTTCTATTTCTCAGTCGGCTACAAGATGTTTGAAAGATGTTTATACATTATTTAGTATATAGTTTATTCAGCAAGAAATTTGTAGCATGTGGGATTTTATAAAGCACATTCAAAACAAGTCACAATTAAATCAAATTTGCTTAAGCTACTTGCGAAAACCCAAATTGAGCTCTCAAGTATGGGTGCAAGCTGTGCCTCCTATTTACACTAGGAATGTATTGACCCTAAAACATTCACATGCTACTTACAAATATACCATATAGTAGCTTCACAGATAACACTTCTAACATTTTCACTTCTTTACCTCAGGCATCTTAGTTCATATATAATCAAAAACACTTTTTATCTGAGAGAGGGTTAAGCCTAAAAGACAGTAACAGACAGAGACTGAGTGAAAAAGAAAGCGAGCGCTAGTGAAGAGTACCGAGTAATATCTGCCATTATAATATGATACAACACAGATCAGTCTTCCTCTCTTCTCTTTTCATCTCTCTGTCTTTCAGTAGAATGTCATTGAGCTGCAGACATTCTGTTCTAACTCCCCCTAAAGCTGTAGCACAGATTGCTTTTATTGAGTTTGGCCTGTAGATGAGCACCACTTTACTAACCATTACTAAACATGCTGCATATCAATGTCAGGCTGGTCAGTTCTGGCCGTTCCTCCATTTTTCTTTATTGCTCATACTGTTGGGGTGTAACAAATCTGTCTCTTCTCTATGGTTCAGCAGTAGCCTGGTCTTTTGCTCGCTAACGCACGATCACTGGCGTACAGAATGTACGAAATACCACTGAGAATCATGTGAGGATAGTTTAACCAGAGGGGTCAGACTCACTTCAACAGCTTCTGTTTCAACACACAGATGAGTTTGTTCGCGACTCCAGCCACCCTTGACTCCCATACGGACACTGAAACTTATGCTTCCTCCGTTCTGGATTACATCAACATCTGCATCCACAATGTCACCACCCATAAACGAATAAAGACCTTCCCCAACCAGAAGCCGTGGATGAACAGAGACGTCTGACGACTGCTAAAGGCACACAGCGCTGCGTCCCTGTACACAGTTCCAACATCATCGTCTAGTTCGCAGACGACGCCACGGTGGTCGGCCTGATCAGTGACAGTGACCAGTCAGCCTACAGGGAGGAAGTCGCGTGTCTGGCGGCATGGTGCGCTGACAACAATCTGGCCATAAATGGCCTATTGTGGATTACAGGAAGTCCAATGACTGCAGTCCCGCCCCAGTTCTCATCATTGGCACTGAGGTGGAGCGTGGCTAGATTCAAATTCCTGGGTGTCCACATATCCAAGGACCTCTCCTGGACCCTCAACACCTTAACTAACCTTAACTCAGCACCTGTACTTTTTGAGGAGGCTGAAGAAGGCCCGCTTGTATTCCCAGATTCTGGTGAATTTCTACCGCTGCAAAATCAAAAGCATTTTGACGAACTTCGCCACAGTGTGGTTTGGCGGATGAGCCGTGGCCGAAACGGATGGCCCTACAACGGGTGGAGAAAACCACCCAGAACATCACTGGTGCCCAGTTCCCAGCCATAGTGGACCGTCAGTGCAAGCGGTGTCAGCGCAGGGCGCGCGGCATCAATAAAGACCCTTCACACCCATGCCACAAACTTGTTGCCCTCCTACCATCAGGCAGGCTCAGGAACAGCTTCTTCCCATCTACTGTAACCCTGCAGAACTCTGTGACCCATCCCTTGACTAACCATACACACCCGCCCGCCACTTAGTACTGCCTCTCAGGGACCTTGTAGCACTACTACCTGGTACTTCTTGTCTACCTTGGGAACCTCATTGCAGCTATCACCACATTTCAGCTGTACAGACTGACTTACACCTCCGACTTGCTCGATTGTAGTCAGAATTGCCATTTGTACTTGGCATTTGCCTCAACTTTTCATCCATATACTCAATGCTTGTTAATTTGTACATTAACTGCCCTCCCCATTTTGTCTTCATTTCGCAGTTAGATTTGCCATTTTGCAATGTATTTGCGTTCATTTGCAGTTCTGATTAGATGCTAATTGCATTTTGTACTGTACTCGTATTGTTCAATGACAATAAAATGTATGCTAATCTAATCAGTACTGTTGGTTTCCTGTCTATTCTTTATGGATGTTGGGAAAGTATATAGGAAAGTAACAAAGATACAATTAAAATGATGTAATTTAGATATATTTTGTTTATGCTTACCGTTTTGGTGTTGATTTTATTTGAAATTATTTGCGGGTCTTTATGATCTGAGGGACTTCCAGGATGTCTGCAATGTGGAGATACATTTGGCCGGAGGTTAGGAAGCACAGCTACGTTTCTTTGGGACAGTGTGCCCAACAGCCTGTCTTCTCTCAGATGAGAAGTTAAGCAGTAGCAAGGCCATGCTCTTGCTACTGAGATTCACTCTCAGAGCCCACGTCTGACAGAATTTGAGCAGAAGATCCAGGTATCCTATCTCCTCTGTCTTATCTATGGTTCAGTGAATTTGTACTAGCTGTGAATTATCTACTAAAAGAGAGTTCCCCTTTCTCTCTTCGCATAACGGGTTACAAAAAAATAAGTCCTCCTGTCTTCTGAATGTAGGTCAGTGTCACATCATTTCCCCTATATCTTCCCCTATGTCACTTCAGCCAGTCTTCTACTGTTCCTCAATGCCATATCTAGTGGCGTGTGTTAGGAAGCGTCATTGTGCATCACGCTGGCCCAGCCTTGACATCCCTGGAGCTGTGTCTGAGGGAGAGGGAGTGGGCATGTTTGATCTGGCTGGCGGCCTGGCTGGCTGTTTTCTGGGAATTACCCACTATTGACACAGTGGGACAAAGCTGTTCGGGCAGCGGCGCTCTTCTTAAAAGGATTACACAGGGAGCGTGGAGCTGGGGACAGTGGGGAGTGGGGGGGCGTGCATGCCCAATGAGCCGTCCTCTCGTTCTCTTTCTGACTGGTTGGGGCTGCGAGTAGTGTGTCACCTAGCCCAGGGGTAGACATGAGGAGGAGAGGCAGGAGAAAGACCCTCTCTATCTATCACTCGGATTCACACTGAGTTCCTGCTGAGGAGCCAGTTCCCGGTCTCTCTTTGTTCATTAGGAGATGAGTAGTGTGTTACAATGAAACTGCTGGTCTGAAATCAGTTCCTAGGGATTCTTGTGGATATCACCACATTGTTCTCTGCCTCTCAGACAATGCCAGGGTCTACTCTCCAAGTCAGAAACGTCCCAAACAAAGAGATATTTTCACTCATCTGCTAAAATCAAGACATAAATCTGATCATTGCTGCTTGGTTTCATGCATGGATTGGAGTTATTTCATTCATATCTCAGTATATATCATCACCGGCTTGTCAAAGGAAATTGTTACAGCCTCTGGCTGGAAGGAATCTCACACACTAAGTGCAAATTCTGAACCGACCATTCATCATCACACTCAGGAAATACTAAACCCGCCATACATCATCACACTCTGGAAATACTAAACCCACCATTCATCATCACACTCAGGAAATACTAAACCCGCCATACATCATCACACTCTGGAAATACTAAACCCACCATACATCATCACACTCAGGAAATACTAAACCCGCTATACATCATCACACTCAGGAAATACTAAACCCGCTATACATCATCACACTCTGGAAATACTAAACCCACCATACATCATCACACTCTGGAAATACTAAACCCACCATACATCATCACACTCTGGAAATACTAAACCCACCATACATCATCACACTCTGGAAATACTAAACCCACCATACATCATCACACTCTGGAAATACTAAACCCACCATACATCATCACACTCTGGAAATA
>JACXGJ010016047.1:0-12763 GCA_016801105.1 Esox niger
GCCTTTTATATCTTAATGGACAATATTCCAATCATAATGGTGGAGGCTGTTCCTGTTCCATGCCTACTCCGGTCCAAACGGACTCCTCCAATTATAACGGGAGCACATCTACTCTAAAGTGTGGTTTCCCAGACACCGATTAAGCCTAGTCAAGGACTAAAAATACATTCCAATGGAGATTTTCCATTGAGTTATACTTTATCCAGGACTAGAGGTAATCTGTGTCCGTGACATCGGCCCTAAGAATCTTTCTGAATATGAGCTCAAGTGTCTATGAGTGACGAATAACTTCAATGGTGATCGGACACTGCTACACAGCTGTCATATCAAGTACTCTGCTCTTTGTAAAGGCTCTCGGTTTTTATATTTCAAGCTTGAAGGTTTCAGTTTGTTTTTCATTTGAATTGTTCACATTGGTCACATTAAAGATGGAAAAATATTTGACATGATTTATCTTTGTCAAATTTTTTTACATCACAAAAATCTGGCATTTTAACAGGGGTGTGTAGACTTTTTATATCCACTGTATGTAAAATAGTCAGACACTTTGGCTAATGGCAGATAGAATAGTAGATAGAACAGGCATTATCATTAAATGCATGTTTACTATAATAAATTAAATGTTGCAATTCAGTATTACTGTTCTAGTTTATAAACTGCTGATTTGAAACAGCCCATAAAATAATAGTTATCACCAAAGAGATGAAAGGACTTGCTTTGGACTAAGACTACAACTATAACCTATAGTGCTCAAAGGACTTGAGACTTGACTTGGACTTACATGCAGTGACTTAAAACTGAGACATATGAAGTTAAAGACAACTTAAAGACTTGTCTGCCACCCGCAGACAGCTGCCATGATAACAAGATTATCAGTGTTATTTACTTCACCTGTCAGTGGTCATGATGTCATGGCTGATCGGTGTACTGTACATTCAGTGAGGACTCCTCTTTAGGCCTGTTGGGAAAACATACAATATTACCTCAGAAGGTGATGTGCGATAACAGACATTTGTCTGTTCACAACATGTATCTTGCAAAACTGGCAAAAATAATCGATCATCTAAATGCAACTGTTGTAGTTTAAAAACTCTATATCTGCACTGCTATTATTCTTAGCAGAAGAGCTGAATACATTACACTAACTATCAATCCAGGCAGCTCAACTTTCTGATCATGGGCAATAGGTGACGCAATAGGTGGGGGTATATTGGTAAGGGTACAGGAGGCCACACCTTCTGGGAACTGTGGACCAGGCCTGAGCTCTATCTACTGGGTGGACCACTGCTACATGCCCTGTGGAAGTGTTACACCATGGTAAATTCAAAAGAACAGTAGCCGTAACCCCATTTCTTCACAGTCGAGCCATCATCAGCTTACTACGGTCTCAGATGTTTCGTTTCAGAATAATCCCCAATCCAAAGTGCTGGAGCCTTAACAATAAAACTTTAGTCCCTGTCCAAATACTAAAGGACGGCCCTGAACATTAGCCTACTGTGTAGAAGAGAAAAATGGCTCTGAGTTTGACTTCACTGCTCTGTTGGCGGTTGCACAATCCAAAATGCAGTGGCAATAACAGGTTTCTAGAAGGAAAATCTCGAGGATCCATTTGGGTGACCTCATCACTGGCCAAATCTGAACAGTCATTCCTGACTATAGTCATTCCAGTTTTTTAGTTTTAATCAGTTTAATCCTGCTGACAGACCCACAACAGAGACAACCTGGCCACCACTGTAAAACACCTTGGTTATCAGCATCAGAACCAGACAGCAAAACAACCTCACAGCTAACCAGTATTTGATTGTAGTTATTACTTATGATTTAATTGGTCATTTGTGCATGATTTTGGGTCAGGATAGACAGAAACCTTACTGGCTACAACCTTCAGTAGCTACGTTATAGTAAGCCTAAAACAGTTTATATTGCAAATATTTCTGGTTTGTTTTTCAAAGTACACACCCATGCATGATTTTTAGGGTAATATATGCTAGATCACACCCACTTGGGCTGTAAAGTGGTAGGGGTTTCCATAATTCATCTTTTCACTTGACAAAAAGTTGGTTATTGTCACCTATATTGATATATTGTATCAAAGGCATTCACAAAAGTTTTTCACCATGAAATAGCTTTGGCTGTTAAATACAGCCTAACTTAGATACTAGTAAGCCTACTACGGGCTAATATGCTGTTTAAACAGCCAGTGGAAAAAGATAAACAGTTCATAGATGCTATTTGTGGTAGAGGTAAACTTAATAAGAAACATTAAGTCAGTTTAACACACTGCATAATGGTGTCAAACCAAATATTCACATTTGGCATGTTAATACGTGACAAAATGAACTAATGTCGAGATGTTATACAAACACTAGGCAAACATATAGCACTCCGCTGTAGTGGTTAAAGGCGCAAGTTCATGTGGGAGACCCAGGTTTGAATCCCGTGAAAGCAACAAACAGTTATTATTTATTATTGTGGGCCAGCTGAACTAGGCTTGCCTGGTTTGTCTTCAAATTTTCATCAAATCAAAATAAAATAAAATATATTTTATAAAGCCCTTTTTACATCAGCAGTTGTCACAAAGGGCTTTTACAAAACACCATGCCTTAAACCCCAAGGAGCAAACAACAGTAGTGTTGAACTTCAGTGGCTAGGAAAAACTCCCTAAAAAGGCCGAAATTTAGGAAGTAACCTAGAGAGGAACCAGGCTCAAAGTGGTGACCAGTCCTCTTCTGGCTGTGCCGGGTGAACATGTTATAATTAATCAATGCATGTGGGCTGAGCCAGAGTCTAAATATAGTCCAGATTGGAAGCATGACCAGATGGACAAGGACAAACAGGAGGGGGGTCAGAAGAGAAATGGTCAGGTATTGTCTTGATCTACAACACAACCAGGAGGACTTTGTACATGGATAGCAATGAGTCAAGCCTGGTACTCCGCAGGTGTGGGCCAAAACCTCATGTCCACCTAAGTTTGAAACGGTAGGAGACAGGGAACATTTTGAAAATGCATTCCTTAGATCTACAAGGATTTATAGTGGAGAAGAAGAACTGGCCCTACTCCCCCAGCACAATAATATAGCAGCGTAAGACCTTGGGGCCCAGGCGGGGGTCCAATGACACTGGCCCTATCTGGGGAGGCCCCAGAAAGGGCCCAACAGGCTGAAAATCAATCCACCCACATTGCCAAGCCTCAATCAAAATGACACCCAGCAAACCACAACCATCCTGAATGAGGGCCCAGTATTGCCAGCAGAGAACAGCCCATTTGCACTATTGCGCAACAGAGAGACAATAACAAGCCAGTGACTTTGCCACCTAATGGCATTGGAGGGAGGGCATCCCATTGGCGATGAGAGCCCACCTGGCAAGACACTAAGGGTGGACAGTATCAGGCCTTTCTGGTCACCTCCACGCCCCTGGGCCAGAAAACACTTAACCGTAGACCAGGCTGAAGAGATGAGTCTTTAGTGGACACTTGAAGGTTTACACGGAGTCTGCATTTCTATCTTTAAATGGCAAATAATTCCAAAGTAGTGAAGCTCTATGAGAGAAGGCCCTGCCTCTGGCTGTTGGTTTAGAAATTTTAGGTACAATTAAAAGGCCTACATCTTGCGATCTAAGGTTACGTGCAGGTATGTATGGCTGGAACATTTCAGCGAGATAAGTAGGAGAAAATCCATGTATTGATTTATAGGTTACCAATAAAACTTTAAAATCAGCCCTAATACTAACAGGCAGCCTGTGTAAAGAGGCGTTGTACTGGAGTAATGTGTTTTTTGTTCTATTCAGGATTCTAGCAGCCTTGTGCAGCACTAATTGAAGTTTATTTATTGATTCATCAAGGTAAACAGAAAAAAAGCGCATCGCAGTAATCTAATCTTGAAGTAACAAAAGCATGGATTCGTTTTTCTGCATCAGTTTTTGATAGAAAGTTTCTGGTTTTGCAATGTTTCGAAGGTGAAAATAAGCAACTATATTTTATATGTTGATCAAAGGAGAGGCCAGGGTCAAGGGTAACGCCGGGATTTCTTAGTTTTTTGGGATACGACCATGCAGCCGTCGAGGTTCTCAGTGAGATCTGTCAACAAAACTCTGTTTCTTAGGTCCTAAAACGATCATTTCAGTTTTTCTTGAGTCTAAAAGCAAGAAGTTATCTGTCATCCACTTCCTAATATCTGAAACACATGCTTCCAAAGTAGCAAGTTTTTGGGCTTCTCCATGCTTCATTGAAATATATAAAGGTGTCATCAACATAGCAGTGAAAATTTACTTTGTGATTCCGGATTACATCTCCAAGCTATTTTTTATGAGTTTGGTACATATCCGGAGGAAAGGGAGAAATGTATTATGTTCAACATAGGCAGACCTAGCTCTGGAAATAGATCCTTCAGAAATATTGTTGGAATTGGGTCTAGTTGACAATTTGTCTGTTTAGAAATCATTAATAATTTAGTGAACATGTCGTGCGATACATGAACAAAATATCCAGTGTCCCCATTTACACCTGGTCAGGGAGGTTCAGGACATTCTCAGAACAACTGAGATTTTGGGGACTATCATTATTTAGTTAGGTATTTGTTTTCTAATGGTGATCTTTTTATCAAAAAAGTTCATGTATTCGTTACAGCTAAAGTGAGGACCCACTTCACTTTTTGAGCGTTGCTTTTTTAACTTTGCAACTCTATCAAAGAGATATTTTGGATAGTTTTCGTCCACCTCAATCTGGCTATGCTATCGACAGACTCCACTATGCTAGCAGGCCGGCTAACAGCCTAACGGCCTATACTACACACTATCTCACCGTGAAGCTATAGGAGTGAGACGCCTGTCAATGTTCCTAGATAAAAGAAGAGCACCACTCAAGCTAGGATGAAGTCCGTCGCTCTTCAGCAGATCAGGTCTGACCCTATTTCGTAACAGGTTACGAACAGGCAGCAAAGTAACGTTATCCGCACCTGGTACTTTAGTTGTTGCTAGCTAACGTTAGCCTACTTTCCTCAGGCAGTTTACAATTGTGAATTTACAATAACGTTAGCAAGGTACAAACCATTGCATTTACGTAAACAGTATTACTCTTAACTTTACTAATTTAACTTAAACGTACCTTTTGGAATTTCTTCAAGTAGCAGTTAGTAGTCAACAGTTGTATTTTGGTCAGAAGTCTCCGGTTACCGGGTGAAACGGAAGTGAAATTAAACTGCTACGCAGAAAGGCGGAAGTTAGATGACGTCATCGTGAAAAGGGCCTATAGGCAAAACTGTACTAAATACTCTGGCTAAGCTATCGATAAACTCCATTATGCTAACAGCCTGTCCTGCACACGATCTCGTGGTGAGGCTATAGGAGTGAGACTCCTGTCAATGTTCCTAGATAAAAGATGAGCACCACTCCAGCTAGGATGGAGTCCGTCGCTTTTCAGCAGATCAGGTCTGATCCTATTTCTGAGCGAATCCTAAAAAGAAAACTACGTTTTCTGCCAACGATTGATTTGCGCAAGTCTGCTGTAGAGCTCGTCACTACCCTAACTGTGAAGGGACCAGGGACAATTAGTCGATGCCAACATCTTTCTAGCTAGTTTACACGCGGATGCTATGTTCTGCTTCGTAACCCTTGACTGTTTCATTCTAACGTCGTAGGTGCCAACGTGAATAACAATCTCTGTTCTCCATACTTGCTAGTTTTAGACATCGCTACCACCAACCCCTGATTTGCGGCCACGTCGGTGGTTCTGCGGGTAAACAGTGTACGATCGCTGGCTGATTCTTTTGTTTAATACTGCTGGTAATTAAGTCGCCGATTATTAGTTTCCATCCGTAGAAAATGTGTGCCGATCATTCCCCTCCGAAGACTGCTCGGGCATTGACTCCGACTCCAGTGGGCAAAACCTGTAAAAAAAATCTTGTCGACTGTAGCAGCGACACAGGTTACGTTGTGGACGGCATTTCGTCCCAGTAACCAAGAGAAAGTACTTGCCCGGCTGCTGGAGCTGTGCTGGTCGGGCTAACAACACATGCGCAGTTTTTCGTTAATTACGTCCAAATTGAGTCCCGGTGTAGAAAGTTGTATAAAAAGTCAATAGATAAAAATATTGCGTTGGTAAACTCTCTAAAAGTAGAGACATTTCGAAAAAGTCTGTCAGGTAGCCAGGGAGGTAAGCAGCGTTCAGCATGTCAACAATCCCACAATTGTTCAATGACATCAGAGGTGTGTCCTGTGGCCAAGTCCAGGGGGAATTGACCTTATTTCTATGGTCAGAAAACGTACTAATAATACTGCCATGTGTTGTGTCTATAACTCTGATAATCCGCAACATAACCAGACAGCAACAAAAATTATTGGCTACCCCACATTTGATTGTAGGTTAGGGTTTGGCTCTCTTTGACCAAATGGTTAAAGAAGCATACTGTATCTCAGTCTTGTTTACTTACCTGTGTAAGTCCTAGAATATCTTTAACTTCTTATGGTGAGTCCTTTCTGCCCCAGGCATCAGTTTGAGCTGAAGGAATCTAATCCATCAGTTGTAAGGCTTACAATGAGGTGCTAATGTTGGTGACGGTATGGGGCAGAAGCCGACACACACAGCAGGTGTTTTGGCAGTTTCTGATGTGTAACTACATTAGAGCTGGAACTCCAGTGCGTGGCAACCCATGTGGTTGTCACAAAGTCCCACTATCTGACTCACAATTGAAAATCAGCACGAGAAAGAATATATACCCTATATAAATAATGACACTAACACATAATTTCATTAGACCAAAATCAATGGTTTTATATCAGACTGATGGAGTTGCACAGGCTTTGTGGGACTACTAATGTGCCACCGTGCATCTAATGGCAGTGTGTCTCACGCCAGTTTTACCCCCACAGAGCTGCTTGTGGATTTGACAGCACTTATGCAGTTCCTGGGTCCAACAGTGATCCCATGAAGCTTCCCGATTGGATGGTCCACAACACCAGGTGTCAACAGTACACGGAGTGACGTCAGGGGATAAGGATGATTTTCGATGGAATTCACATTTCCACATTGTTGAGGTCCATTTTCTATAGGACATGCCATCAAGTCTCAGAAGCGTAATTGCCACCAAGTAGGCCCCAAAAAAAACACCCCACTTTTAGAATGCTTTAGTACAGAAAAACTGTTCACAGGAGCCACTGTAAAGAAGCACAAGTAAATGGCACTCCTAATAACAGTTTCCCCAACAATTTTAAAGGCAATTTTGGCATTTAGAGTAAACGTTGCAGATTTCGACTCCACCGAAAATGGCTTTTGTTTGGTAACGTTCAATATACAATGAATCAGCCCCTAGGGCAGTGACAACCCACATCCCCTATTGATCACTGGGACTTGGGTTGAAAAGATGTTCCTCACATTGTAGGCTGCTCCCAGTATACAGGCAGCCTCAGTGACACAGGCTGACAACACACCGAAGATCCTGGGCCTTTCGACAGCGCCTCGGACAGATATTTTTGTGTAACATGATTCCTGGGCTATCAGGACAGTTCTGGTGCTTACCAGCCACGGCGGAGTGGCGTCACAGCTGCTAGCCCCCACCTCCCTGTCAGGCAGAAGCCACTGCAAACTTTACACAGGACCTTATTTGCATCGGTTGTGAAGAATCTCTGCGGTTGGGCTTTTTTTTGGTTGTTTAATTTATTTATGAACCATTACTGCAAAGTGTAACTGAGGTCAGATGATCTTTCTCCGAAAGAGAACTGTTCTCTGAAGATATTTTTATAGTTTTGAGTGGAAAAAAAACAACATAAAAATGGATAGGAAACTAAACCTTAACCGAGCTGAGACGTTTTCCTTCATCAACCCTTGGATAAGATACTTTCTGTTCTTCTTCAGCTTCTTATTCTGGGTAAGTGGAAACTCTGGGCTGAAGACCTGTAACAAGGCACTGTAACAAACATGAGCCCCAAGCACAAGTGTTCTGGCTGTGGATGAGTGTAATGTAGGCAGTGTACTGAATGTTGCACCTCTAAAAACAGGGATATAAATTCCCTCTCAAGCAAAAAGCTCCTGAATTAGACACGGAGAGATGTAATTCGTACAGTTCTCTGAGCTAAAAACAGCCTGACTCAACTGCAATTTTAAACATTCACATCAACAATATATCAACGTGACACTTCTTTTTGTTGGTGGAAAATTACTGTCTCATTTCAATGGTTCGTTATGAATGCGTTAATTAATACTAAAAACCTGCTAAATTCCCAGGGACAGCATAAAAATGTGAACTATGTGGTTTAGTGTGTTATGGAATTATTCTTCTCCAAACTTTACAATCCAGTCGTTTCCTAAACTATTGTGTTTATTCAATTTAGGTCTAAGCCTTTAAAACAGCAGTTGGAGTGTATTCTGATGTGCACACACACACACATCATCTGTAAGTGAGATTCATCCCTCATACCAGGCTCTGGGGCTGAATGGCTGTCCTAAACCCTACATAACCAGGGCTATGCCGTCACTCGCCATAGATTATGTGGTGAACAAAGCACAGAATCATGGGATGCGAATCACATCAGTGTTCCATTAGCTCTTTGTGGAGAATCAACTCCCACTTGGGACACATTACAATGTGTAATATCAAATCTCAATCAATCCTTCATTCATATCTGGACAAATAGAGAGATGCAGCGTGTTATTAAAGCGTCCAGACTGGTAGCATCCTGGCATCCCCGGCCTTGCTGTGTTTGTGTATCTGATCCGGGCCCTGGACAGCAGCGCTGAGGGCTAATCCATCAGCTCTTTGTCCCATCTCATCCCCTAGCCGGGCTCAGATCAGTCAGGCGCTGAGGCCGGCCCAACACAATCCGCCCCGGATACAACACTGGATTCTCTGCTTTTAATGCCTGGAAGCATATCTGGAATGGTTTCCCCACAGGGGATGTACTGACACAAATACAATAATGACGTTTCAGTCAGCCAGCCAGCCGACATTCCCTCACAGCCAGGCTAAGAGCAAAAAATGACAGTATTGAAAACCCTGCCGCTGCAATCAAGCGGTGTCGCTGTGGGTGTGTTGTTTGGAGGCAGTACAGGGAAATAATAAAGCTGCTAGGTTTCACTTCAACCAAGGTCATGACTGCAGATCTTATTAGATGGTCATGATTCCGTGATGGAAAGGCATCTCACACCAAACCCATTTAACTGTCAGTCCTTCGTGTTCATAACAACACAGACCCTCGTCTCAAACACACTACAATCTATCAAACAACACACCTCTCTGGGAAAATGGATATCTGTTTATCTCTATGAAGCAACCTGCATGAAGGGTTTTTAAACAAATATGCTCCGATGTAAGAGCTTGTGCATTACTGTATGTTAACGAGGGAGAATTGCAAATGATCCTCGTCCCTTTAGTTCTCAAATGTATAATTGCTCATTCACATGCGCGTCCGCCATTTAATAGTGAACGTTTTATTAATTAAAACATACTGGAGGCAGATCTGCTTTGAAAGCAGACATTCATTTTATCTTCTGAGCCAATAGAAAGGGTCACGCTTACAATGCTTGACCCTACTCTAAAACCTAACCGTAACCTAACCGTAACCCTGCCCTGTGGTGTGGTGCCTTCTAGGATTTTACTTGGAGACTGTAAAGTTGTACACTTGCTTGAAGGGGCCACTTGAGAGTCCATTTAATCCCTTTTCACCAAATCAGTGCCATTCATAATAAATCAAATTGTGATTAGTCGATACAACTGTCATTCCACATATTGTCTCTAATGCAATGGAATGAAAGATGCCTTCTGTCCGGATTTTGAAGGCTTATCCAACTGCTGATAGAATGCTTTTTTGCCATTATGTTTGATTTGAATTGAAACTATGGGATTAACTATGGGATTCAAGCAGTGCTCCATTTCAAATTCATTTGGGGCATTTATTGTATTACATACAGATGAACTGTGTAATTTCATTAGATTCAGTGTTTATACTATTTATCTTTAGGCTGCCATGATTAGGCTACCAGAATTAGGACCACAGTCTCTACCTTTTAGAATACTTTAACCTCATAGATTGTTTGATTTCACATCCAGACTTGTAGAGTATATAGTCCTAAGTCATTATGAAGGGCTCTTGAATTATTCTGAATTGAATTTATGGCTAGACCTAAAAGAGCTATTCTAAAGAAAATTGGCTTGTAGAGATATAGATTACAAATCCACAAACATTAGGAGATTTTCAGCCAACAGATTTTCATAGGTAAACCAACAGTTTATTATAGTTAATGACAAAGCATTAACTATATTTCTGAAAATGTTTTTTTTTTTTTTAAACCAAACGGTGCAAAAATACTATGTTATTGCAATGAATAAAACCGTAGTAGAATTTAACTATAAAATCTGTAATTCATCCATGATGAAGACCATGCCTCCGAATATGCAGGTGAGATCGGAGGAAATGGGTGAATAAATTGAGGAAATATATTTGAAAAGTGTGAATAAATAAATATGATTAAAGGAACAAATGATAAAATCCCATGAAGGGATAAAAGTCTGTAGGGAACGGATTAGTCTAGCTGTTTTCATCTTCTCCTCCATGACCCGTTAGGGGCTCAGAACAAATCACAAATAACTAGTTATGGAAGGTAGAGATATTGTTTACAATACTGAATCAAACTCATAGCGTTGCTGTCACAAAACCCACACAGTTCTGACTAGTTGGATATTTCACTTTTCTTCCATTTTCTTTTAATCAGGTTTTTGTTTGGCTGATGTCAGTTTTTTACATTTCATATATTAAACTCATAATAAAAAAAGATATAAGATCATAATGAAGATATTTTATGTTCTACTTCAAGTCAAGTAAAAAACAAGCAGATATAATGATTTAGTAAAAAACAGTGTTTGTTTTGGACCCTGACACATTGATTGAGGAGGTAATGTCTAATTTCTTGTCTTCTTTCAGGTCTTTTCCTTGCTGATTGTAGCAATAGGGGTATATGCAAAAGTTCAAAAAGCAACAGGTATTGTAAGATCCATTTTATTCTTATAATCTTCCCAAACCTGAATTTGCAATATAACTTACATTTCTACCATACATAGAGCCCAGACATACAGCTCTGGGAAAAATAAAGAGACAAATGCACCTTTTACTTTCCAAAAAAGTCAAAAAGGAATGTTTTGAGTGATACCATTTTCAGTGGTCTCATAATTTTAACCCTTCTGTTCCTCACTCAAAACCTTCCTTTCCAACTTTTTTGGAAAAGAATAAGGTTCAGTGGTCTCTTTTTCCTGAGCTGTATATTCCATCCATAGACAGGGTTAGTGGATCCCGTCACAAGGTTTCTGTGTTGGTCTTTTGCAGACACAGTCAGAGACACGTTCCTAATTGATCCGGCGATCATCCTGATTGTGGTGGGAGTGGTCATGTTCTTTATAACGTTCTGCGGCTGCATTGGGGCCCTACGAGAGAACATACGCCTTCTGAAGACAGTATGACTAAACATGACCTACTGTTCTCTCTTCCTTCAAACCATGTTTGTACTGTACAGTAGTATGGAACGGTGATTTAAAATGAATGTTCAGCACAGCTACCCTTTGTCTCTGTTGAAAACAAAAAAAAGGTCAGAACTGCTCTCCTCAGACTGAAAACCTTTTGGGTGAGTCTATACACTCAATAACCTGTCCAAACCCACATTTACTATGTCTTTTCTCGCCCCCTGCAGTTTTCCTTCAGTCTGACGCTGGTATTCCTAACACAGCTGGCCATTGCTGTTCTGGGCTTCTTCTACTCAGACCAGGTACTGGGCCTATTTCTACTTCCTGGTGTGTTGTGGCTATAGTGCCACACTCTCATCTGGTGCTGTCTCCACCAGCCTGCGCTCCTTCCGCTACTAAACAGGGCAGTTTAACGCTGCTCACAGCATCTTCTCCATGTCCGCTAAATAATTCAAACACTCCGCCACATCAAAGTGGAACCAAATGTTCAATTTCAACAAGATCCCTTGCAGGAAGTTTGCTGCTAATGACATTCGGGATATGCGCAGAGGCATGCTGGCATGCTGGTGCGCGAGACAGCCGGAGAGGGAGAACAGGGATATTCTCCAAGGAGACCAAGAGCTCATTACCACTCTTAAGCATATGCTATTACACCCGTCATAGCACTTTAGGAGCAGGCGATACCAGCTCAAGAACCTCTGACTAAGAACCTCTCAGTCACCTAGGGGCCATTCCTTTCATTCTTTTAATTTGTAGGAGCCATTCCTTTCATTCTTTTATTTTGTAGGGGCCATTCCCATTTTAGAGACATAGGCTTACATTTTAGGACAATTTGCTTTGGGTACAAAGCTCGGGAAGAGTTGTTCTTTAATATGTGTCTAATATTATACTTTATTAGAGTGTCATATGCAAAATCTATGTTGGTCTTGGATTACAACTTTTTTCTTGACTTTGTCAAATAATAGTTTTTCTAATATGGCAGAATGAAACTAGCTATAAGCAAACTACATTTGCACATATTGGCCTACAGAACCTCGCCTTATTGCAATATGAACTTCCTTTATTAGTTAGGTGCATTTACATTACCCTGCAGAGTATACGCATCTACGGGATACGGGTAGAATGTTAGGTGCATTTACATTACCCTGCAGAGTATACGCATCTACGGGATACGGGCAGAATGTTAGGTGCATTTACATTACCCTGCAGAGTATACGCATCTACGGGATACGGGCAGAATGTTAGGTGCATTTACATTACCCTGCAGAGTATACGCATCTACGGGATACGGGCAGAATGTTAGGTGCGTTTACATTACC
>JACXGJ010016048.1:0-12761 GCA_016801105.1 Esox niger
CTACTTATGTTGAATGTTTGTGCACGTAGTTGTGGTTTATTTTGGTTGTCAGCCGAAGGCGCTACTACACCCTGTCATTGTCTGCTTTAAGTTTGTAAGTTTGTTCTTTTGTTTCCTTTGTTCATTAAAAACATGGCTCACTACCTCCATACCGTCTCTGCGCCCGTGTCCTTCCATCAATTCTACCAGATTCTTGACAATATCCTCACATTACCTAAGTTAACTTGTCACCATAACAAAACCTGATCAAAGTCTGCGTTCCAGCAAGTATACCTATCTGGTCATCTCTAAAGCCAATACCTCCTTCGGCCATCATTCCATTCCGGTCTCTGCTGCCAACGTCTGGAACGAATTGCAAAAAACCCTGATACGGGAAATTCCCATCTCCCTTACTGCTCTCTGATTATCGCACGTTATTTGCTCCTCACTCATTTTAGCATCTACTGGCAGGGTTACAGGTAGGGACCCAAGCGCGGACTGGAAGGGCGAAGGAGAGTGGCAGGCAGAGTAATCGGGTACGGGCAGAAGGTCAATTCATGAACTGGCGGCTGTGGTACAGGCAGGTAGTAGGCAGAGTAATTGGGGACGAGAAGGAGGTCGGTACTCCGGATGACAGCAGACCTGCAGGCAGAATCATCGGGGACAGGCAGTAGGTCGGTACACGGTAAATCGGAACGTAGACTTGCGAATTGCTAGAGAGATTATGCAAACTTAGACCATCCATCCGGCAGGAGTGACTCGTCACGGCTCCTCCGAAGTACTGGCAGTATTTAGAGGTAAGAGGTGTCAGGTGTGTGTGAATGGTGATTGGGGACAGGTGCGGGAGCAGGGGATTGGGATCAGGTACAGCGATGTCAACCCAGGGAGACAAGGACCCGGCTGCGCGGGAATCACGGAAGCCGGACGTAACACCTACACAGTATACATTTGCACTTCTTACGCCCCGGTCTCTCTGCTGTGCCCCAAAACATACATCACAAATAACTACATAAATCTGCACAGACATTTGCACTTTAACACATGCTCAGGTATGCCTTAGTGTTACTGTCCCATTACTATTGCTATGCCATCTGTTGTGGCAATTTCTTAACTAATGAATTTTGGAGACATGTTTGCTTATCTATTACCTGTTATGTAACTCTGATCTTTGGTTGTGACATGCATCTGTATTATTTCAGAGAATCATTAGATTCTCTGAACCATCTGCTCAACTGGCTAAACCATTAAGGGTATCTGTCCTTTGTTCCTTAGGAATGTGAGGGTTGGGGGACGGTAGGGGCAGTTGTCCGTGTAGGTAAACACAACAGTGAACATTTATGGCAGGAAGGATAAGATGGGGGGATAACCCTCCCACCTGTGTTACCTAAGATTGATGGGTGGCATCTTGCCACACCCCTTTTAACTATAATAAATACGAGCTGTTCGTGTAATTTACTTTAGAGGCTCCTCGAATGATTATTCTGTAAGCATTTGACGCGTCTCTCGATTTGCAAATAAACTGCTAATTCTGCCAAGAGAATTTTGTCTTACTCCTTTAAGAGTGTTTCTGGATTGGAATTTCCATCACACATCTCGGCGTATTTCGTGATCTACTTTTTTAAACAGACCTCATTTGCACAAACAGTGCATATACCTTTTCTAATAAATACTTTGATTATCCTACATTTTGTACTTTGTGTATTTTATGCCATTTTATATTGTCATATTGTCTTTGCACCGTTATGCTTTATCTTTGCCAGATCACCGTTGCAAATGAGAATCTGTTTTCAATCGTCCTATTTTGTAAAATAGGTGAAATAAATAAAAAGGTTAAACAAAATAAAGAATAAACTAATTGTTTAAAAATAAACCTATTTTTGGTTTAGGTTAAAAATACCCTTGAATAAGTATGTAACTTGGGACTGGTACTGATACACGTTGATTTGGGCTTAGCTCCCAGCATCTCAGGTTTGAACATGTATATGGGGGGTTTGCAGTTAGAATGGTTGTAGGCTGCATTCAATATCCAGTCCGACCCTGATTCTAAAGTAGAATGTAAGCACAGCTGGTTCACGCAGTAAGAAAATAATCCTAAATACACAAGCATGTCCACATGTATATTCTTGACAAAAAAATGCTAAACCAATTATTCCATTTCAAAGTGGCCTAGTTAATGTTCAGACATAAACCTTATTTAAAGGTGGTAGAACCAATAAAAATCTGCCTAATAATTCACAAATATCAATAACTTAAAGAAACTGCTTGGAAAAGTGGCTTTAAATACATTTCTTCAGAGCTGTGTAGTGTTGGTGAGGTGATGGTTCATGAACTCACCCCGGTCTCCTTCATTTGTCTTGTCTCCAATTGTCACTCACACAAGTAAACAATTAAGTCATTCGTACAGTATATGTTAACATTTTTCTGTCATTTGTCAGTCATTGTTCCATGTCAGTTTGTTTCAATGTCAGTGGTGAGTTTTGTTTTCATCTACTAGTTTTGCTTTGTTTTAGTTAATTTAAAGTGCTCAGTGTTTATTTTAAAAATAAAGATTAGCATTGACTGCCACCCTTTGCCTGTGCCTGGTTCATCCTCTCCATCACCAGCCATCCTTGACATGTGTAAGACATCATAAAGCATTGCGTTAAACTGACTAACGTTTCTTATTAAGTTTACCTCCACCACAAATAGTGTCTATGTACTGTACAGCTTTTGCCACTGGATGTTTTTTTGCCAGGAAAAGGCTTACTAGTATCTACTAACTTCCTAGGGAAGTCATAAGAATTGAGAAATTGCTAGCGAGTCTGAAAAGGAACCTTTCCTTTCCAAAGCAATTTCATTTCATGGGACAAAACCATTTGTTTTTCTTTCATTTGTGCACAACCTTGATAATATAACTATCAATAAAGGTGACGATAACTTACTTAAGACCAGAGAATTGTGGAATCCACCAGAAAGAATCGCAATACTGTATAACCGTAAACAGTAAAAGTTTGGGCTTACTATAACGTAGCTACTGAATGTTGTTGACAGCTACGTTTTTAATTTATCCTGACCCAAAAATCATGCCGGATGCATACTTCAAAAATCCACAATAAATAGTCACAATATAATAGAAAAGTATTATTGCGGCCCGCAATTAAAATTAATAAATGTTGTTTCCCTCAGTTTGAAATCAGGGTCTCTAGAGGCACTCTCTTTAACCATTACGCCATGGCACTACATGTTTCACCAGTTGCTAGACACCATTGAGCATTGTGTTGAACTGACTAACGATTCTTATTAAGTTTACCTCCACCACATATAGTGTCTTTGAACTATGGCCTTTGCCATGGGCCGTTTTAACAGTTAGTATCTACTTCCTTGGTAGTCATAAGAATTGAGCCATTTCTAGCGGGACTGGAGATGTACTGTTCTCTGCCAAAGCTATATCATTTCATTGACCAAAAACATAGTTTTTTCTTTAATTTGTGAATGGAATTGACACAATAAATTTAGTTGACGATAACTAACCTTCTTGTCAAGTGAAAAGACGAGAGAATTGTGGAATCCTTTCATTGCCATAGGGGTTTTATTATCCCAAAAAGAATGCACGGATGCTTACTTTGAAAATCTACCAGAAACTTGGGCTTACTATAATGTAGATGGTCTCAACCTGGTCTCAGAATGATTATGCAGACTATTTTACGTACATTTTACACAGGCGATTTCATAAGATATATTACGTTATGTAATCCTGAATTGAGAAAAAATGAAAAAAAGGCGCTTGTAACATTTTATACGTTGTAATAGTGTTTGTAAGATATGTTTTAGGCATTTGGTAAGGTATCATATGTTTTGGTGGCATATTGTAATATATCATGGATTTACATATAATAGTCTATGTAGTGTCCTGAGACCATGTTGAGCTTGCAGGTCCCTTCTCCAACCATTACGCTATTTAAGAATGTAAGTCAGTCAGTTGGCCACTCACTCAGTCAGTAAGTCACATTCACTCTTCTTGGCCGGCTCCGCTTATGCGGTCTGGCAAAAAAGAAAACAAAGAAATAGGTTTTAACAGTAAGCTTTATTTCCTGGAAACATTATATGACGTAATGAACAGTGACAAGCAACATTTATCTAATTTGACCTATGTTGTTCCATGACGTCCTTCAGCTGCAGAAGAGAGGCTAATTTGTGCACAACATTGTGATGCCAGACATGGAAATGGCCCAAAGACGGCCCAGGTCGTAGGTCACATGCTTTATTTTTGAGCACATTGGGATTTGGCTCCATCCTGTGCCTTCAGGTTTACTGGCTGAGATATCCTCTCTGTTGGAATAATTGGTGGGTTTCACATGTTTACAGTTCTTTCATTTAATTCTGTAATTCATTTTTTGCTTTATTATTTGTCATATACATTTTAGCAAAGATTGTGCCTTTTCCTGAAAAACTTACATATATTTATTGCATACCATATGTTTTAGCAACCACATCTCACATGGAATTGCCATTAATCCTCAGAAGAAAAAAAAACTGATGTTTCTGGCCATTTTGAGTCAGCAAACAAATCCACAAACTCTGATGCTGAAGATACTAGTATACAGAAGGCCACATTTATTGCTTCTATAATCAGCCCAAAAGTATGGATTAGCAAACGCAATGTGCCATTGGAAAGCAGGACTGATGGTTGCTGATAATGGGCCTCTGGATGCCTATGTAGATATTTCCCTGAATATTTTATAAGCCATTTTCAGATACAATATTAATTTGCAACATAAACAATGCCTGCACTGTATATCTGATCAATTAAATTAAAAAAACACACTGTCCTTAAAAAATATAGGATCTCATTTGTAAGTGAACCCAAACCTTTGAATATCAGTATATACAGCTCCGGGAACAAATTAAGAGACCACTGCACCTTTTTGTTTCATTTGCAAAAAAGTTAAGAAGGAAGGTTTTGAGTGAGGAACAGAAGTATTCAATTTGCAGTGGTCTCTTATTTTTTTTCGGAGCTGTATATACAGTTGTGCTCAAACGTTTGCATCCCCTTGGAGAATTGGTAAAATATGTAACCTTAGTAAAGAAAATATGAGTGAGCAGGCAAAATACATGTCTTTTTTTTCATATGGGATTCACATTCAACTGTAGTTCATAACAGAATGGCACAATCATAAAACAAAACATGGCAACAAAAATAAAAATGAACTGAGCATGAAGTTCACCACGTGCAGTCTTTTGTAATAATTGTCATGAAGGCCCCGAATTCTTGCAGGTGGTATAGCTGTCCATTCGTCTTGGTAAAATGCCTCCAGGTCATGCAAAGTCTTTGGTCGTCTTGCATGAACAGGACGTTCGCGATCTTCACAGAGTGGCTTGATATTAAGGTCAGGAGACTGAAGTGGCAAATCCAGAACCTTCACCTTTTTCTACTGTAACCACTGGAGGGTCAACTTTGGGTCATTGTTGTGCTGGAAAGTGCAAGAGCATCCCATGCGCAGCTTTCATGCAGAAACATGCTAACTGTCTGCCAGTATTTTCTGATAACATGCTGCATTCATCTTGCCATCAATTTTCACAAGATTCCCCGTGCCTTTGAGAGCTCACACAACCCGAAAACATCAGTGAGCCACCACCATGCATGACAGTGGGGATGGTATTTTTTTCTGGTGACCAAGCTTTTTTGCGGAATCGGCGCAGTAAACGCTTTTTTCTGGCAACTCGGCCATGCAGCAAATTTTTGTTCAAGTATCGTCGTATTGTGCTCCTTGAAATAACCACACCATCTTTTTCCACGGCAGCCTGTATTTATCCTTAGGTTACCTGTGGGTTTTTCTTTGTATCCCGTACAATTCTTCTGGCAGTTTTGGCTGAAGTCTCTCTAGGTCTACCTGACCGTGGCTTGGTATTAAGAGATCCCCAAATTTTCCACTTCTTAATAAGTGATTGAACAGTACTGACTGGCACTTGCAAGGCTTTGGATATCTTTTTATATCCTTTTCCGTCTTTATAAAGTTCCATTACCTTGTTACATAGGTCTTTTGACAGTTGGCTCAGTATCCCATGGCTCAGTATCTAGCCTGCTCAGCGCATCCGCGTGAGAGCAAACCAACATTTTGATTATTTATACACAGATACTAATTGCAATTTATAAAGCCACAGGTGTGGGAATTTTTTACCTGTGTGAAAAAAATGGCTTTATATGATCACTATCCATTTTGCATGATCAGTCATATTTTCAAAGTCAATGCAACATTTTCACAATTTCTGCCAGGGTATGCAAACTTATGTGTACAACTGTTTTGCTCATAACTATACATTTAATACTTATCAAACAGCAACCTGGGTTGTGTCTGTAGCAACCAAATATAAAAAAGCGTTAAATTATTTTTACTAATTAGTAAGTGTTAATTTCTTCTAAAACAATATGAAGAATTGAAGCCATTATGTAGAAGACCCTATGAGTTTCTTCACCAACATGTAACCATGGAGGGCACATAGATAAGTACATAGAGAATTGGTGTTAGATTGGGATCAACGGAATGTCATTGTTAATGGACTTTAATATTATACCTATTAATCAATTATGCTATGGGTCTGAGTCTCTTTATCTGGGACAGGGTCTCTATTGGTCAGGATAGAGGGGACAATAATCAGCTCCAAATATCCCGATCATAGGACACAACGGCCCACAACCAGAAGTCAGAAGAATTTCCCATTGTAACATGACAGTAATACCAAGCACGATAGCAAAGCAACTACGTAATGGCTTGCAAAAAGGAACCTCCATGTACTGGAATTGCTCAGTCAGAGCCCGGACCTTAATCATAAACAAAGTCTAAGGACTGTCCTAATGAGGGCTGTGCACAGAACAATCCTTCGCAATTTGACTGAGTTCTTTTTCAAAGAATTTGTTTATTATCTTGGGTGTGCTAGGTTGATATAGACCTATCCAAACATACATATTGATTAAACCCAAGTAATATATATTTACTAAATATTAATTGAAGGGTATGGACACTTGTAATTGTTTAATTGTCAATTTTTTTACTTACATCGTTTTTGTTAGAAGACTTTATTAAAGATTACATGGTTTGTCATGATTTCAGCCATAACTAATGTTACATTTTTAATAAGTAAGTATAGAATTGTTTTATTCCTCTGTAAATGCCAAGTGTAAAGGGTGTCACTATGTGCAAGTACCAACCTTACCTGGTATAAACATCCCCATTAGAGTTAGCTCCAAAGACACTTCCATCAGATGCCACCTCAATCATGGAAAGTTTGCCATCAATTTGAGTCCACTCACTGTTTTGACAGTCTGGCTTCAGCTGAGGGTAAACATGTAAAAATACTGGTTTAGACAAAACTTTTACTATTAAATATATTTGTTAACTGACACTCCCAACTTTATCCCAGAACTTACATTCATAATGTAGATATCATCAGCGCTGTTAACAGCCCAGCACATAAAGGGTCCACAACTGTAGTACTTCACTAATCCTGGCAATCCAGTCCATGGAAGGGGTGAGTCTGGACCCTTGTAGCCAACTGTGGAATTACTTCTCAGACAGAATGGTACGTCGTTCATGTTGGCCCCAACAATAAAAGGGTCACCCCCAGCATCCACCTGTTTCAGAAGGCCTGAAGACAAAGATAGTCAGACAGGCAAACCAAGAGTGTGTTTAATAGTAAATGACATAACAAGGCATAATGTTAAACATGTAAAAATAACTATTTTTTTCTGATCCCTCAGATCTTATCAGGAAGGCATAAACACAGCTGTTTAAAATTGACCAATCACTTACCTGCAGCTTGCACCCAATTACCGGCCACATACTTGTAAATTGTATATGCCTCATTGACACCCCAGATTCCTGCTGGCCCCACAGTGATGTGTGACAGAGCACCAGGCAGGCGGATCCATTCATCACCTACCAGGTAGTAGGGAATTTGACTTGTGTCGGTAGCAACCACTTGTCCAATTCCTGCATCAATCTGTTCCAGATTCTTGATCATTGATATCTGGCATTCCCATGCTATAGAGACACCAAACCCACATAAATAGACACACCAAACCCACACTGACAAAAGATATACTATAGACAAGAATAGGAATGAAATGAATGAGGAAACACGTTTCAGAAGATTATTACTTACCATGACCGAGGGCCAGCAAACAGAAGACCAGAAAGATAGCTGTGGCAGCTCTCATTATGTAGATCTCTAGTTTGGTTATTCACCAAATGTCCCATGAAATGTCCCATTGAGGGTTTTTATAGCCTTGAACACAGCTTCTTGTTCCACCTGTTCAACAAGAGGTGAAGGTGTGGTTATAAATCCACTTCAGACCCTGTGTCCATTACAACGGATATCAAATGACAGTCATTTTTTGTTGCTTTTGGAGTGTTTCACTTAAAGCTTGCAGTCCATGAGATTGTATGCTTGTCAACCACTGATGAGGCAGTTTGGCTTTGCATTTCCTAATTTGAAAAACATCCACAACATTGAAGAGAGGCATGGCAGCACTTCACTTCAAACACAGAAGTAATTAAACATTTCAGTGGTTTTATTCACATTTATTGGTATTAATGCCAAGTTTGTGACCTAAAAGGATTAGAAACTTATAACGCACCATTAGAATATCAACAATCACTTGTCAGACCTCATTTTCACTGTAATTGTTTGAAGTTCTACACAAATTTTTATCAAGGTAGTAACCGTTCAAATCGGGACCAGGGTTACTTATGTACCAACACGCAGCATGTTTTTCTAAAATAAACATAATATGTCTGGCACGAAAACAAATTATATTGGCGACTAAAACATTTGACCACATCCTGGGTGATCTGACAACCTAGTCACGGCCTCCCTACTTAATACCCTCATAATAAGGCCTGTTTTCCTAAGAAAATAAAACAACGCCATTATAACCTTCCCTTTCCCACCCCCGCTTTGCTTCCACAACCTTGATATACATTCACTCTGTATCTACGTCTTACCTTTTACAGAAAAACGTTTCCAATATCAAACACTTGTCACACAATCCTGTTTCATGTTTTCCCACGACTCTCAATGTGGCATTCAAACCCGCCTGGCCATATCGCAACCTGCTCCATACCACTTCCTCTCTCCCACTCCACACAATTCCCATGTCTGCCCTCACAGACCTATGTAGGCTACTCTATAAAAATGTTTCCCTTTAATAGCTGCACCCCAATGTCTCTCCCATAACTAAATTCCTGCTATCAAGGACTTGCCCTCCCGGCAGAAGAGCAACTCTTAGACCGGATGGTCATTTACATTTGTTTCGTTTCAGAACATTTTGCGACTCTTTAGTCAGATATAATTACTCCCCAAATCCAGTGCAATGTACATAAACATGGCTGCACATATACAGTGGTTATAAAAAGTCCACACACCCCTTTTAAAATGCCAAGTTCTCGTGATGTGAAAGAATGAGACAAAGATAAATCATTTCAGAACTTTTTCCACCTTTAATGTGACCTACAACGTGAACAATTCAATTGAAAAACAAACTGAAATCTTTAAGTGAGGAATATAAAAAATAAAAAACTTGCAATAACCTGGTTGCATAAGTGTGCACATCCTTAAACTAATACTTTGTTGAAGAACCTTTTGATTTTATTACAGCACAGTCTTTTTAGATAGGATTGCACATCTTGACGTGGCAATATTTGCACACTCTTCTTTGCAAAAGCACTCCAAATCTGTCAGATTGCGAGGACCTCTCCTGTGCACAACTCACTTCAGATCACCTCACAGATATTCAACTGGATTCAGGTCTGGGCTCTGGCTGAGCCATTCCAAAACGTTAATCTTCTTCTGGTGAAGCCATGCTTTTGTGTGCTTTGGGTCGTTGTGCTGAAAGATAAACTTCATCGTCAGCTCTCTAACGGACACCTGAAAGTTTATGCCAAAATTGCCTGGCACTTGGAACTGTTCAGAATTCCCTCCACCTTGACTAAGGCGCTGGTTCCAGCTAAAGAAAAACAGCCCCAAAGCATGATACTGCCACCACCATGCTTCACTGTGGGTAGAGTGTTCTTTGGGTGATGTGCAGTGTTGTTTTTGAGCCGAACATACCTTTTGGAATTATGGCAAAAACCTTGGTTTCATCAGACCAAATAATATCTTCTCACGTGCTTTTGGGAGACTTGATATTTGGTTTTGCAAACTTCAGAAGGGCTTGGATATTTTTCTTTGTAAGAAAAAGCTTCTGTCTTGCCACCCTACCCCATTCATATGAAGAATACGGGAGATTGTTGTTGCATGTAGCACACAGCCAGTACTTGCCCAAAATTCCTACTGTTACTTTAATGTTGCTGTAGGCCTCTTGGAAGCCTCCCTGACAAGTTTGTCTTATCATACATTTTGGAGGGATGTGTAGTTCTTGGTAATGTCTCTGTTTTGCCATATTTTCTCCACTTGAAGATGACTGTTTTCAATGTGTTCCATGGTATATCTAATGCTTTTCTTTTGTTTCCTTCTCCTGACTGATATCTTTCAACAATGAGATCCCTCCAATGCTTTGGAAGCTTTCTGCGGACCATGGCTTTTTCTCTGAGATGCAATTAAGTAAATGTCAGGAAAATCCTACTAGAACAGCTGAACTTTATTTGTAATTCATCAGAGTCACTTTAGATGGCAGGTGTGTAATAACTTTTATTTAACATGAGCTTGAATGTTATTGATTAATTCTGAACACAGTTATAAGACCAGGTTTTTGTAAGGTTTTTACTTTTCATTTATCCCCCTTGAAGATTTCAGTCATTTTGGACTTTGTCTTTATGAATTAAACAACTTCAAATTAACAATTACTGCACGGTAGTACAGCCAGGAAGCATGATGCTTTGACATGCTTAGTCAAAAAAGGTCAAATCTGACATCTTGCCAATTTTCAAATGCTTTCCATACTACATCAGCCAAGATATATGTCTGATTTGTGGGATGGTGATCCTTGTAAATGTGGCATACAATTCAAATATCTAAATTCTGCGGTTTGTATACTCAGAATTTGTCACATCATGGCACATGTATTCATTGTGTCAATTGGGAAGTTGCAATTGACAGTGCACAACCTTATGAAAAAACCCTATATGATTCCTTTAAGAAATTATGCATTTTTCATAATACTCTAGAGTTAGCTTATAGTATGCTATTATAAAAAATGTTTGCTATGGGAACATTAAAACATACAAAATCCATTAGTGAAAACAGACCGGTATTATATTATTGTTATTTATTCATATTTTAAAAAACACTCAACATGTTAACCAGGAGTAAGACTATACAATGTAGCATTACCCATGGGCTGATGCATTACTTAAAAAGTATGCTCTAAATGGTCACAGTAATTGCTAAACACCTTATGCTCATCTGTACATATGAATAAATACACATATATTTATATTGTAAACTTCTATCTATGCATCCTATCTGCTCATTCAGTATATATAACAACAAAGGATGTTTGTTTATTTATTTATTTACTCTGTGCCTGTCAGGGAAGTTACCACAAATTATGGAGAAAAGTCTGAATATTCATATAGCAATTGCAGAAAAGTGTTTAGGCTCTGATCCAACAAACTGGTCCTTGAATGATGTCCGGACCCTGGCTAATAGGAGTCAACCCCCTTCCCCGAGGAGTCACCCCAGTGGGTCAGACCCCTGCCCAAAGACAAAGAACAATCAGATTCCTCTGTCCCTCTGACCTGGCCTTCTGATCTGGCCATTACTTCCTTAGTTGCCCCAAGATACAGCAAGATCCCTTTCATACATTGCAAACCTTAAACAAAGGCCTGTTCATTATCTTTTCGTCATATATAAAAGGTATTTATCCACATAACCAAGGGTGTAGGAGCAGGACATGCTCCCCCCCCAAATGTGAAAAGGTAATGTGATCCTACCCAACAATAAGAATATTTTGTAGAAGATACATGATGTGTCCCACCCAATATCAACCTTAATCCTACGCCCTTGTCTGTCCCAGATCCTATTGTGTTTTTCTGTGTGTAACTTCATCTTGTCTTTGCACTATCATGGTTTTCTTGGCCAGGTCACCATTGCAAATCAGAATAAGCTCTCAATATCAGTCAGCTCAATAGAAAAACACCCATACCTAAGGGACAAGCCAGCCCTCCACAAGTATACATTTTTACTTAATATCTTCCAAATAGAATACTTTTTTCTTGACCTCTCAACCTTCACACAATTTTCTAATGGAATACGTAGATTGCGACTGATGAACAGATTGTCAGTTGGAATGACATATGGTTGAACCACAACTATGGGAATAGGTTGGCATAAGCAGTTTGTTTGACAAATTCAATTTACTCTAACAAAGAAAAAGAATAACAGTTGTGCACAAAATCTATTTTTTAACATAAATGAGGCATTATCCCTTTTTTCAAAGATTTTGTAGTTAGCTGTGTGATAAACAATGTGACCATAAATTAATCAGCTGTATGATTTCATGGGCTGGGGTGGGAAAGATCTGTTAATTATACAGTGGTCTGCAAAAGTTTGGGCAACCTTGTTCATTTCCATGATTTTCCTTCATAAATCGTTGGTCCTTAGGATGAAAAAAAATCAGTTAAATATATCATATAGGAGACAAACACAGTGATATTTGAGAAGTGAAACGAAGTTTATACCATTTACAGGAAGTGTGCAATAATTGTTCGAACAAAATTAGGCATGTGCATAAATTTGGGCACTGTTGTCATTTTACTGATTTCAAAATCTTTAGAACCAATTATTGGAACTCAAAATTGGTTTGG
>JACXGJ010016049.1:0-12761 GCA_016801105.1 Esox niger
AGGACCTGGTGTGAAAGAAGACCAGAAAGGAATGAACTGAGTCCGGGGAGTGGGGTGATGACGACATCATCCATAACCTCACCGTCACTGTCTTACCTTGTTTCAAACATTATTAGCTAAATTCTGACCTGTTGAAGTGGTCAGGGAATTATAAAGCCTAACACTGTTATCATGCTATATGCAACTGTAACCTTGCTGAGGGTTTTGTGTTGGATTGTAGCTAAATGCTTAAACAAATTCACACCATAAGACCAAGCATGTTCAGACAACCCTTTTTTCAAAATTTCTGTCAGATTTTTCATTTGTCACACTTTTATGGTCTCAATTAGCCCGATTTGCCTTTGACACTGTTTAGCTAGCAAAATTATTGTATACATAATATATTTTAAACCAGCCCTTTCAGGTCTAGAATGCAAACCTAAGCTGGGCCGGTTGGAGCTCTTGTTCTGCGCGCAGACGGAACAGGCGGAGATGTAGTCCTGGGTATCTCTCCGTATGGATGGCCACCAAAAGCGCCTCTGGAGGAATGCCAGGGTGCGGGCAAGACCAGGATGGCACGTCAGCTTGGATGCGTGTGCCCAATCGAGTACTGCCAACCGGACCGGTCGGCAGTAATCTAATCGTATTTTTTATCAAAAGCATGGATTTGTTTTTCTGCATCAGTTTTTGATAGAAAGTTTCAGATTTTTGCAATGTTTGGAAGATGAAAATAAGCAATTCTTAAGATATATTTTCTTTGTTCATCAAAGGAGAAGTCAGGGTCTAGGGTAACGCTGAGATTTCTTACAGTTTTTTGGGATACAACAAAGGCAGCCATCGAGGTTCACAGTAAGATCTGCCAATAAAACTCTTTGTTTCTTGGGTCCTAAAATGACAATTTCTGTTTTTCTTTTGTTTAAAAACAAGACGTTCTCAGTCATCCACTACCTAATATCTGAAACACATGCTTCCGAAGTAGCTAATTTTGAGGTTTCTCCATAATTCATTGTAATATATAACTGTGTCTCATCAGCATAGCAGTGACATTGTGATTCCAGATTACATCTCCAAGAGGCAGCATATATAGAGAACAATAAAGAGCCCAGAACCGAGCCTTGAGGAACACCAAAACATACTTTTGATTTGTCAGAGGATTTAACATCCACACATTTGAACTGACATCTTTCAGATAAAGATTTAAACCAGGCTAGAACATTCCCACATAGTCCAATAAGGGTTTCCAGTCTCTCTAAGAGAAGGGAGTGATCAATAGTGTCAAAAGCAGCACTATGATCAAGAAGCAACAGGATGGATGCGTAACCTTTGTCTGTGGCCATTAGAAGGTCATTTGTTACCTTCATGAGTGCAGTCTCAGTACTATGATAGGGTCTGAAACCGGACTGGAGCAATTCATAAATGCTATTTGTCTTCAGGAAGGCATTCTGTTGTTGGAAAATGGGAATGGGAGGTTTGATATTGGCCTATAGTTGTTTAATGTGTCCCGATCCAGATTAGATATTTTTAAAAGAAGCTTAATTTCCGCAATTTTTAGTGAGTTTGGTACACATCCTGAGGAAAGGGAGCAATTTATTATGTACAAAATTGGCTGACCTTGCACTGAAAATGTAGCAAGTTTCTTGTTGCGTATTTCTTTTGTTTTTAGTGGTGCAACCGTATTTTGCAGTGTTGAGTTAAGATTTATTGTGGATTTATTTACGTTGTGACTGATGACCAAGCTTGGAAGAATATCAAGAAATCTATTTGTAGTCCAAGAATTTATAGTGCAGCTTTTGAAATTGTTTGCGAACCGAATGGAGTTCTTGTTTTAACGGTAAATGAAATAAGACAGTGATCCGATATCTAGGGAAATTATTAGATTAAAATCAAAATATCTTGATATAGGACTAAATCTAAGGTAAGATTGTGGCTGTGCATTGGACCTGAGACATGTTGTATATAACCCATTGAGTCAATTATAGCTTCAAGTACTTTTTGAAGAGGGTAGTTTTTGCTTTTCCATATGAATATTGACATCGCCAAAAATTATAATACTATCTGCAATAACTACAAGGTTAGACAAGAATTCTGGAAACTCATTGAGAAACATTGTATATGGCCCGGGCGGGCTGTAAATATTGGCTATGTAAAACGATGTATCAGCCTGTTTAACTTTCATGAGCAAAACTTCAAAAGAATGAAAACCAGTGATGTGTTTAAGAGAAAATGTATATTTACTGTCATAGATATTAGCAACACCCCCTTTTGGGATGCACGGGGGATATGATCACTAGTATAGCCAGGAGGAGAGGCCTCATTCAGGGCAGTAAATTCATCAGGCTTTAGCCGTGTTTTACACAAGCCAATAACATCAAGTTTCTGATCAGAGATCAATTCATTTACTGCAATTGCCATTGGAGCAAGGGACCCAACATTTAGGAGTCCCATTTTGAGATGCGAGGTGATATAGTCATTTTTGTTTGTGACAGAGGTGGAGGAAGGTTTTATCTTAATTAGGTTGCTATTGTTAGCGCTTCCTTGTTTAACTTTTCTCAGCCTGGAATGAGTCACAGCCACAATAGGCAAAACTGTACTAACTACTCTGGCTATGCTATCAACACACTCCACTATGCTATGGGGCTGGCTAACAGCCTGCAGCCTGTCATGCACCCTATCTCATGATGAGGCTATAGGAGTGAGACTCTGGTCAATGTTTCTAGATAAAAGAAGAGCACCACTCCAGTTAGGATGAAGTCCGTCGCTCCTCAGCAGATCAGGCCTGACCCTATTTCTGGGCAAGTCCCAAAAAGAGAGCCAGTTATCTACAAACTCTACCTTCTGCGATGGGGGCAGAACTCAGTTTTCAGCCAGCGATTGAGTTGCGCAAGTCTGTTGTAGAGCTCGTCACTACCCCTAGCTAGGAGGGGGCCAGAGACCATGTTTCTAGCTTGTTTACATGCTGATGATTTGTTCTGCTTAGTAACCTCTGACTACATAGTTACAAATATAGTGTTAAAAACATTACAGTTGGTCAGGGTTGACATTCTTAGGACTTTTATGTTTGGTTGGGTGGACATATCAGGTGTATTTAAGGCATTATATTTATAGTTTATTCTGTCAGATATCTGCATTAACCAAAGCAGAGAAATATGTATTCACCTCTTCTGAGGTTGTGAATGAGGACAACAAGCTGGTTAGCTTTTGTTGTGCAGAAACTGCTGGAGGTGGACTACTGTGTGAGCGCTGAATAATTTTTTGGGATAAAGGCTTAATGCCAGTAATTGAAATTGTTTGGGAATGGAGATGGATTTCAACATAGAAACAGAGATATGATTTTAGGCAAAGATAACTATTCCACCAAGTCTTCCCTTTCCATCAACTCTAAACACATTACAGCCATCAAGATTGATATCTGAATCAAAAGTGTTATTATTCAATCAAGTTTCTGTCATGATGAGAATGTCAGGATTCGCCTGAGAGGCCCAAATCTTGATATGATCCAATTTAGAAAGCAGCCTCTTAACATTCATATTCATGAACCCAAGCCCTTTACAGGTTTTACAGTCAGATGGAGTAGTGACAACAGAACAGGTATTTCAAATATAAATTCAATGACCAAGGCACCACAGGACATTCTTGAATTGAATTTTATTTTGAAAAGGCACAACCATACTCTACACTGTTCACAAAAACCTGTTCAACGTTCCAAGGGGCCATTGGACAGGATACATTATTAGAACAAAGTACATTTAAAGGCAATTTACATTTGTTTGATCTTCAACTGGAGGTTATTCCATAGGCAAAAGCCAACATGTTTTAATAAACAGGGGAATTGTCATTTATGAAACATTTGGTTTAGTTTTATATGATCCATCCTGGACTCCAAAGGCAAAAAGGCCCTCTCCTAGAACTCTTTCTCCTAGAACTGGTTCAAGAAGGGAGATATTGACTGTGTTATTCACAACAAGGATCCAAACAGACCAGCACAGCACAGACCTCCAGGTCACCATTTACTATATTACTACCAACAGTTTCCACACAGTTTGTCGGGCTCCATCCCAATGTTTTGGATGTGGCTTACTAATAAAAGGATTTCCTAGAAAAAGGGTTACTCAACCTGCCAGTAGTTAAGTTATCAAAATATGCTTTAGCCAGCTAGTGTTAGGCTAGATATTAATTTTGTCTACTGTGTCGCTTCTGGCAATTTATCATCTTCAGGTAAAATATCTTACTGACTTGAGAGCAAGACAATTTAAATCCTAGGATTCATGATATACGTACAGGGCTAGGTACATTTCCAACACTGCATATGGTTAGCAATTGAAGTAGGAGCGGCTAAACATCCGACTAGCTTGTTTCGGATGGGTCCCAAGTAGTCTGGCTAACTGTTGAAAAGGTAACATGGTGACATTGTGTAAATATAATTACAAATCATTTCAAATCTTTTTTTTGACAGACTTTCAACTCTCCAACAGGGAATACTAGAAATCAGTCCTAAGCTTTTTCGAGTTGTCATGGCTTCAATTATTGAACATGCCTCTTTTTACATCATTGGCTCAGGATTTTTTTATGTCAAAATGGGGTCATGAGACAAAAATATATTGGGTTCCCTTGCCATAGTGTAAAGTTTAGTCTACAGTTGGCTTACAGTTAAACAGGCAGTTGCATTTTTAAGTTATATTTTCAAGCTTTTAACTGCATTACTTTTACAATCTGCCTGTTTGTTTTGCAACTATTAAATATACATTCTGCAATTATTGTCCAATTGTTGTAAGTGTCGCTTGTCCCTGAAAATGATGTAAAATGTCATGTATGCAGGGCAGTTGCAAGGAATCTGGGGCCCGTGAATCATATCCTGTCACGGTTCCGGCCTGCTGGGGCTTTTCCGTTCCGGGTTTTCTGTGGGTTGTCCTTGTTTGGTCTCTCCTGTTCTTGTTTCAGTTGATCAGCTTTTTTCTTTCACCTGTGTTTTGCCCCCCACCTGTTTCTGTTCTCCTCGTTAGTCAGTGTATTTAGTTCAGCCTGTTTCTCTCTGTCTTTGTTGGGTCATTGTCATTTGTTACTGTGTTTGTTCTTGTCTCTTGTCTCTTGTCTCTTGTCTCTTGTCTCTTGTCTCTTGTCTCTTGTCTCTTGTCGCTGTCTGCTGTTCTGCCTGTACACATAGTTTGAGTTTGGTTTTGCTCTCTGCACGGCACTCGGTTTTGTTTTGCTTTTAGTTTAATTAAAAGGTTTTACCCTGCACCCCTGCGTTTGCCTCCATCTCCCTTCTTGGATTCCTTGGACTCCTCATGACATATCCACCTTTCCCTATTTTAGCTATGGCCCTTCATGTAATCAAAATCACTCAATTAGAAACATGAGATCTCTTGGCTATCTAATAATAGTGATTCTAATTATAATGTATGGAAATTAAAACACATAACACATTCAACCCAAAATTTGAGGTTTAAAAAACGGTTTGTATTTTGCTTAAGTCCCATACAGCATTTTATAGAAAAACTTCTATTAACTGTTCTGGGCCCACTGCCCTGAATACCACAAAAGTAAGGTTATTGCCTCACAAAAAAACTAAAACACCACATGCAAAATAACTTATTTTATTGTATTGTATTATGTTTATGTTGTACTTTTTCAAATACTGTGATTTTACTATATCTGTTGCTGGACACATGTATACTGCACATGTTTTCTTGTACTATTGGATTTTTTAGAATGTATTTAAATAAATCTGTGCATGTTTATTTTGTATGCTTGCTGTATAATTCATGTTTTTTTGTACGCACTATTTGAAATAAATTGTTTCAATTTTATTCAGTTCATTGTCATTGGTGCTATGACCAAAATAATAATAAAGGATTATTATAAATAAAACCTTATATTAGGGCGTGAGGCATCCCACTGGGTTTGCATGAAAGCGTCTTGCCACCATCGAGACATTGGCGAGCCGCTGATCAGGGTGAATTGGTTCTGCACCACATATCGACTGTCACAAGACACAGGACTTATACTTCCTACCTTTTCTTGGTCATTATTAGGCACCGGATTGTTGAACCACCATTGCTGTCTCTGCCTGGTTGTCTTCCCTCTCCAAAGCTACTGACCCTATTTCCTTTCCAAAGCTACTGGCTGAGTCACTGGCTGACACGTTCCCCAATGCCATCCCTAGGAGGGTGCATTACAGCATGGCAGGCTTTTTGCCATACTCAATGTGAGGGGATTGAGTCACAAGATCTTGCTGTACAATTCGGTATTGCCTGAGGCTTGTGAAGTATGAGAACAAAATGTGCTATATTTGGGTTTTTCTCTTTTGATTACCCATTGGTCATCCTGGAGCTATGGCTGGAAAAGTGGACGGAGCAATTTTCTGAGTCGGTGGCCCTGTCTGGGCTTATTGTCAGACGGGTCACAGTTTCCCTGGACACAGAGTCCCCAGTATCTAAACTGCAGTAGTCTTTGTGCCAGGGGGCTGGGGTCAGTTTGTTCTGTCTTGTGGGATGTATCCTGTTTAATCTTGTAACTTTTTGTATGCTCCCTTTATTTTCTCTTGCATCCTTTTGGATTTTGGGAGGACTTGAGCCTATCTATCCCTGTTTGAAGTCCACCGGGTAAAATTGCTGATGTAGAGTCTGCCATAAATTCTGTGCTGCCACTGTCCACAGCACAGTTTGATGTCCCTGTATAATGTTGTTATGTAATTGATGTATTTTGGAAGGTTTGTGAAGGTGCCGTATTGACTGGTGTCTCAACTCAGTGGGACATCCTAATCTCACACCATTGTGCCAATTTGAATCCTGTAAGGAATGGACATACAAGGTAGTGATCAAGGTAGACCCATCTGCTCAGACAAACCAGGTGGGAGGATGGACAATCCAACAAAGTATGACTTCTGTTGGATTAACTGCACTGATGATTGGTCATTTAATGTGTCCCATTAAGGGATGAACTCTCCAATATGCTTCAATGCTGTACATGTTATGTATCATTTGTTACAGGTATATGCTTACTGGATGAAGAATCCTGCAAGACCAAGGGTCTAGCTTTGGATGGGGCTAATTGAATATATGTAAATGTGTGAATGCCAGTCACTTTGTTTTCATTGTCTGAGGTGAGGTGATCCTGAAATGAGGTAATTCCAAACTGCAAGGGGACGTTTGGAATCAGTCTGTCTGGGGGGGATAAATAATGAAGTTTGACTTAGTTCTTGGAGTCTATCTTTAATAGAATCTCCTAGCGTACCTTCCTGCTATAGTGACTTAAATACTTATGGTATAATTAGTCAACCGTTAGACTAGCTGGGAGGATGTTGAATCGTGTTGTTATGTAATTATGTTTTGTATTGTAACTTTATTACATGATTGTAACAAATTGTCTTCCTTTGGAATCTAGATTATTACGGCATTCCTTGTTCATCTCCATACTCAAGCTCGTCAGCTACTAATAATTACACAAACATAAGTAAGTCTAAGCGACCAGACTTGGTCACAATTGAAAAACAAACTAAAATCTTCGAGGGGGAAAAATGAAAAATAAAAACCTTACAATAACCTGGTTGCATAAGTGTGCACACCCTCATATAACTGGGGATGTGGCTGTGTTCAGAATTAAGTAATCACATTTAAACTCATAGAAGTCATTACAGTCAATCATCAAGTAGAGAAAATATGGCACAACAGAGACATTACCAAGAACTGGACTTCCCTCCAAACTTTATGAAAAGATGAGAAGAAACCTGGTCAGGGAGGTTTCCAAGAGGCCTACAGCAACATTAAAGGAGCTGCAGCAATTTCTGGTAAGTACTGGCTGTGTGCTACATGTGACAACAATCTCCCGTATTCTTCTTATGAATGGGCTATGGGGTAGGGTGGCAAGATGGAAGCAAATAAAAACATCTAAGCCCAGCTGAAGTTTGCAAAAACATACATCTCCCAAAAAGTCTCCCAAAAGTACATGGTAACTGTGTTATGGTCTGATGAAACCAAGGTTGAACTTTTTGGTCATATTCCAAAAGGTATGTTTGGCGCAAAAACACTGCACATCACCCAAATAACACCATACACAGAGTGAAGCATGGTGACAGCATGATGATTCGGGGCTAGTTTTCTTCAGCTGGAACCGGGGGCCTTAGTCAGGGTAGAGGGAATTATGAACAGTTCCAAATACCAGGCAATTTTGGCACAAAACCTTCAGGTGTCCGTTAGACAGCTGAGGATGAAGTTCACCTTTCAGCATGACAACCCAAAGCACACATCCAAATCCACAATATCATGGCTTCACCCAAAGAAGATTACAATTTTTGAATGCCCCAGCCAGAGCCCAGACGTGAATCCAATTAAACATCTGTGGGGTGATCTGAAGAGGGCTGCGCAGAGGAGATTTCCTCAAAATCTGACAGATTTGGAGCACTTTTGCAAAGAGTGGGCATATATTGCCATGTCAAGATGTGCTATGCTAATAGGCTTCTACCCAAAAAGACTTACTTCTGTCTATTCCTGTGTTGCTACATCTTCCCTTGTCTTCTGGACATGACTGATGTGAGCATTGGGGATAACATAGGCCGTGAGACATATGATCTTTTAAAATGTTTGGCTTGTGATGAAAGATTAGTTACCTTTTCTAAGAACTTCCAGCATATAGGATTCACCTTATTCCCCTATAGTACAATCAGTGATGCTGATGGAGGGGACAACTGGTAGCATTGTCCTGGGTCCAGGCCCATTGTCCTGGGCCCATTTGGTTGGCTTGAATATAATTATTTATTAGTCAGTCAACATGTATGACCTGTTTTATAAACATTAACATTGCTATTTATAAAAAAAAATGGCCTGTGGTTTGGGTCCTAAACGTCGAATTTTGTCCCAGGCCCTGGGATTCCTGTCTTCATCCCTGATTATAAGTACATTGTTGTATTTTGAGTTTTTGATTCCAGTTAAGGTTTTTGGGATTGAAGCTTGTTCACAATATTGGGTTAAGATACACTTGTCACAAAAGCATTCTTTACACTTTTCTCTGAGTGGATGTTGGTGCAATCTGCATATATCAGTGTTTTTCCAAGTCAACATTATTGGTCTAAACTTGGACTGGATTGCTTAGGTCATGGTTGATTTCTCTCTCAAACAACACTGCTACATAACATGTTTATCTAGAAATACCCCCTCCCTTTCCACACCATTTGTTCTCCTTGGACCTTCTATAAAAATGAATTAATTTACTTAGTTGGTATAAGCATACACAACCTCAGTAACACATAACAGGCTTTACATTTAGTCCAACACAATATTTTTTTAATTATATTCCCAAAATATCAGAACATTTCATCACAATCATAAAAAAATAATTAGAAAAAATGCTAAGTCAGTTTTTATATTAGGAGTCCAAATCAAAATGTATGCTGCATGAAGTTCTAAGTTACATGAGAGGAAACTCAAATTGTAGTAGACAACTTAGCCAGGGAGTACAAGGTGCACAAATGAGTGAGGATGTATCACACCTATGCTTCAGTACTGCATCCTGGCATGTAGGAGGACAAAGTCAGAGGATGGGCTGAATGGTCCCCTTGATACTGTGTAGTCTCCGCAGACAACACTTGCGCTGATGTCCTCAGTGGATGGGTGCTCAGCACCGTTGCTGTGTTGGACGGTTTAAACCACTCATTGCAAAGATTTCCAGTCAGAGACCGTGCAGTTGCCATTCACACTAATGCTGTAATGGGTGTACATACACAATTTCATTTCTAACATAGGAATGTTTCTCAGTTACTGGACAGTAATCCATTGCAATATCTTAAGATATAATTTTCTACCCTACCTCATCTTTGGAAATTGGAAAACCTTTCAAAATTTCTGTCTATCTATCTACTGTCTTGGCTTTGCTTGGTAAACACGCCCCTCAAGGTATTTAACAGCTTGTACCCATCATTACAGTTGAGAGAGTAGAAAGAGACAAGGAGAGTAGGGAAGAGTTTGAGCCTGTAACATTATGTGCTAATAGACTATCAATATGCTGCAATAAACATTGAATACTCTCTCCCTTGACAACTGAGTACGCAAGTTATTATTACGATCACGGCCGATTTCTAACAATAGTTTAGGAATACAACCTTTAATATGTTTGGTGGTTATGGAGGTAAGAATGTACTATGTTGAAAATCAAGGGAGAAAGAGAGCTTTTATTAATAAAAAGCACTTCAGCACAGATGTCTGATGTTACTTGGTTCAATCGAACTCAACCAAATACTTCCAGTTATAAACCATTTTATACAGATGTGGCTACCCAGAATTCCACAACACAGTAAGAGAACTTCCTGAAAACATGCCTTCCTGTATATGAATATAAACCAATGTTGTGTTTGTTAGCTAAACATAGCTAACTTACGACAAAAAATAAGACTCCATAATAGTTACAAAGTCATGTGTTGTGGCTTTAGGTAATCCACTGGCCCAGGCCATTGCTTCAGGTGAACATACAGTATACTGCTTCAGCATGAGATCGTGTGTTGCCTGCAGATCTTCTTTTTTTTACATATCTGACTTCAGGCTATTTTATGGAAGGGCCTGAGCTATTTTGTTCTTCATCAATTAAGCAGGTAAAAGGTCTGGAGTTGGTTCCAGGTGTGGTATTTGCATTTGGAATCTGGTGCTGTGAACCCACAACTAGCGGTCAAAGGAGCTCTCAATCAAATTGAAACAGACCATCCTTAGGCTGCAAACAAAGCAGGAACATTAGAAGTGGCCAAATAAACAGTTTGGGACACTCTGAGAAAAAAATAGTGCACTGCTGAGCTCATCCAGGCCTTTTTGTGAAACACAAAAAGGCCTGGATGTCCATGGAAGACAACAGTGGGGGATGATTGTAAGATCATATCCATGGTACATAAAAACCCCTTCACAATATCCATCCAAGTGAAAAACACACTCCAGGAGGAAGACATATCATTATCCAAGTATACCATGAAGAGAAGACTTCATGAGAACAAACACAGAGGCGTCACCACAAGGTGCAAGGCTAGATTAGACTTAGCCAATAAAACATCAAATAAGACAGCTCAGTTCTCTAACAGCATTCTTTGGAAAGATTAAACTAAGATCAACCTGTACTAGAATGATGAGGGGGAAAAAAACTGTGGAGATGGCTTGGAATGGCTCATGATCCAAAGCATACCTCATCATCTGTAAAACACGGTGGAGACAGTGTGATGGTATGGCCATGCATGGCTTCTAAAGGCAATAGGTTACTAGTGTTTATTGATGATGTAACAGAAGACAGAAGCAGCCAGATGAATTCTGAAATGTTTAGGGATATATTGTCTGCTCAGATTCAGCAAAGTTGATTGGATGGCACTGCAAACTTTCTAGTGTATTTGTACTATGGGTATTGTCTAATCACATTTGCACTAACTGTATATACTGTAGACTGTACAGCATTTGTATTTCATTCAAACTCTACCTCATTTTGTATTTAGATTTTTGTATACTGTGTACTCTATGTGTAATTCTATGTTGTCCTGCACATCTGCGCTTTGTCTTGGCCAGGTCGCCATTGGAAATGAGAATCTGTGCACAAATCGGCTTACCTGGTTAAATAAAGGTAAAATAAAATAAATAAAAAAACTAACTTTGACTTGAAGTGAATGAACAGTCAAAGAGATTGTAATAAATTATTTCTGGTGCTGGACTTTCAGGAGTAAAATGTATTTCATTTTCATATCAGGTTTTGAGTGAAGAGCAGATGGGTAAAAATAAGGAGACCATTGCAAAGTAAAGGCTTCTGTTCCTAACTCTAAACTTCTCAACTTTTTTGGAATGGAAATTAAAACATAAAATTCTCTCTTAATCTTTTCCGGCGCTGTTTAATGTGTTTCTGAGATTATGTAGTAGTTTGTCTGTATATTAATCTACTAATTGATCCACTACAGTGAGGGAAATAAGTATTTGATCCCCTGCTGGATTTGTATGTTTGCCCACTGACAAAGAAATGATCACACTACAATTTTATTGGTAGGTTTATTTGAACAGTGAGAGACAGAACAACAACAAAACAATCCAGACAAGCACATGTCACAGTTTTTATAAATTGATTAGCATTTTAATTAGGGGAATTAATATTTGATCCCCTTTCAAATCAGAAAGATTTAAGATTACCAAGGGGTCTTTTATACAAGTAACAAGCTGAGATTAGGAGCACACTCTTAAAGGGAGTGACCATAGGTTGGAACATAACATACAAGGGTCTTTTGTAAGATACATCTTTCTTATTGGAGGGTATTTGACTGTATAATAGCTGGTTATGACCATTGACCGCCTCCCATGTGTCCTGGTATAAAGATTGTGTTCATTCTGTTTTCATTGTACAGAGAAAGGAAAGAACTATGGAAGGTTAACATCGTTGTCTCATGCTGAATAAAGATGGCTCTCCCCTGACGTCTGGTTGCATAACATTTTGTCCATTGATATCAAATGAATCAGATTCCAAACGCTCCACCATGACCAAGACCTAAGAGATGTCCAAGGATGTCAGGGACAAGATTGTAAACCTACACAAGGCTGGAGTGGGCTACAAGCTTGGTGAAAAGGTGACAACAGTTGATATGATTATTAACCCTCATTGATCCAGGCTATTTTAGGCCGGATTTCACTACATGCACATTTGGGGTCCTAGAATAATTTCTGTAAAAGAAAACATCTATAGTGAGTGTATATGGGTATCACAACCCCTTTGGCTAAAAAAAAAAGCAAAAAAATCACCAAAAAAAATGACACTATTTTGCACCCCCATTCCATTACATGGGA